>MJUT01040581.1:432946-449763 GCA_002080005.1 Gigantidas platifrons | reverse complement strand
CCTACCACTTGATCTACTTCTTGTTTATTGGAGCATAAAACCAACAACTTCTATAGTTCTAAACCTACCACATGATCTACTTCTTGTTTATTGGAGCATAAAACTAACAACTTCTATAGCTTTAAACCTACCACTTGATCTACTTCTTGTTTATTGGAGCATAAAACTAACAACTTCTATAGTTCTAAACCTACCACTTGATCTACTTCTTGTTTATTGGAGCATGACTGTTCATTTCCCTCATCTGTGTTGAAGGGGAGATAATCCTCAGTACCTTCAACATGGCAGAATACCACAGGAATCCCTTGATGGACCCAGGAACTCAGAGGATGATCAGTTAGCCATGTATGAGAAGGCATTGTCTCCAGCTTGTTCTTATAAAATTGCTTTGATGGGAATTCACAAATCTCTGGGTTCTGTAAATTACAATTTGAAACGAAATAGTCACATGATAAATAAAGCAGTAATGACAGGAGGCTATATTTATCCTTTTTGGTTTGGTTTATGGTTTGGTTTATGGTGTTTAATGCCACTTTGAACAATATTTCAGTTATATTGGGCAGTCAGTTTTATTGGTGGAGGAAACTGGAGTGACCAGAAGAAAACCACCGAACTGTCGCAATTCACTGACAAACTTTATCACATAATGTTATATAGAGTACACCTCGCCATGAACAGGGTTCAAACTAAAAACTTTAGTGGTGATAGGCACTGATTGCACAGGTAGTTGTAAATCCAACTACCATATGATCATGACCATGATGGCCCCTATTTACCCTTTTTTGTGGCATGCAGAATTATTTCTACCATATATACAATGGTGGTTCAACAGGAAGATAATGAAATGTTATTAAGAAAGGACAGGTCTATAAAGATAACTGGATAAAAAGATGGACTAGTGTTAATAATATTATTAGTAATAATATATCTCAGGTGTGTCAAATTGTCAACTTAGCATAAAATAACAAAAATAAAAATGGGCATTATTAAAACAAAATCACAATGAGCATCTCCATAATATGCATGCCAAGTTTAAAGCAAATTTATATATATACTACAGAATGTATAATTATGCAGAGATTAACACAGTTGATAAGAAAACCTACCATTCTGTACTGAGAAGTTAACATTGTAGCTTTGCTAGCATATCTCTCAAACAGTGACTTCTCTAAACCAAGCTTAGCAGCTTCACTACACATCACGATTGGTCTAAGTTGTTTGTGATCACCAATCAGTACCACCTGTTGGGATCTGGTTGCTATGATGGCAGACATACTGTCAGGTTCTGTAGACATTCCACATTCATCAATGATGATTTGAAAAATACGGCCATTTGTTCCTTTCATTACTTTTAGATTGGTCGCCATGGCAGTCGTACAAAAAATGACATCGTAATATTTGACCTCCTCAATGACAGCCTTGCTGATAATTTTTCTATATTTCTTAACATCTTTGTATTCAACACCATCTGCATGCTGTCGAAACTGCCTGTCAAATGCTGATATTTCCTCCTGGTAAGGTTTCCCTAACTGACGTATCAAGATATGCATGGAAACCTCTCGTAATTCTTCATCTGCTACGGCTCTTTCACCACGACCAAGTGATGACATTTTTCCGGGGATTGGAAATTCCTGGTCCTCAATAGAACTTCCATACCATCTCACCATTTTTGGACAATGTTCTCCTAACCTTTTCTTCATCCATTCTATATCGAATTAAATAAACAGAAATTTGTAATCCCTGTACTTTGATTGGCTAAGAAGTCATGTGTCAGTTAATTACCCAATGTGGTCAGTCAAATTGTGGAATTCATATTGTCACACATTGTCTTACAAATAAGTTCCAACATATAGAATGTCATGTTATAAAGAAGGATTGCTTTTTTTTTTTTAATCTTCAATTTTCAGTCTGTATTCAATAGGAGGGCACCCCCTCCCAGAGGGTGTGCCCTTGGTAGAATAGGCACGAGGTTTCTCCGTCCTAGAGGCACTAGTCCTCTAAAAGGGGTAATCCCCGTGGGAACCCCGGGGTATAGAAATGGGACCGAGAGCTTCTTCGGCTTGAAGGAGCGTCCGTCGGTTGTGCGAGATGTAGAAATTCACAGCCAACCCGTCCTTCGGATGAGACGTAAATAAAACCAAGGTCCCGTGTTAAGAGATTGCCACCCTCTTCGCACGTTAAAGAACCCAGTGTAACAGCTCACTATGAGCATTATGCTCATGATGAGTGGTCCATAAGAGACCTGTTGCACTGGCTAAATTATCCGTCCCTACCCATCACATTTCCTTGTTTCGAGTCTCATGGCGTTTAAATTATTCTCGTCCTGAGTATAGCTGAAAGATTGCTCGCTAGACGTTAAACACCAATCAATCAATCAATAGGAGGGCCAAGGAATACATACATGGGGGGTTAAAGCATATGTGAGTGATTGTTGTCCATGTGCACTGTCAAGAAGAAATTGTTCAACTATAACATGGCAAAAACAAGTTAGATGATGATGTCTCTTTTGTACCAGACCAACATGAGTAGCAATACCTCACTGAAACAGTTGCTTTTCTCTGTCAAATTTTCCAGACTCAGTCGACCTGTTTTGCTTTTACTCCTTAATTCTGTGATCAGTAGCAAATACCAACTTAATATTCTATGGTTTGATCTCACCAGTGTTCAAATTCACGATCTACCACACTAGAGAGGGAGCATGCTATCCATTACACTACAACCAAGGTGGATGAGAGTATATTAGATCCACATTAATTATATACACTTACAGACTTGAAATTTGGGCAATAGCACTTTTTTTTGCCCCCATGGTACCAACTATTGTATGATGCAACGCCGAGGACAATAGCTGGGGTTGGTACAGTGGGGACAATAACAGTGTTATTACCCGAATATCAAGTCTATAAGTATTTTATTATACTGAACAATGTGCAATTCAAAATTCTAAATTGTAGGTCCTTTTCTGCATGATGGATTTCTAGTCTACTTTATTTATAGTGCTTTTTAAAATATCATTGTCTTCGAGTAAAGCAAACCTGCTTCCCACTTCCATTGTTTACTTGTTGTCTTTCCGAAGACTTGCATGACGTCATTTTGATTTAGAAAAGTTCAGGAAATATGATTGCTGAAATTACCACTGGAAAAGGGGAATTCCTAAAACTATTGACCGGCACCACCGGAGGAATATTCATGCAGTTGATTTTAGAATGCAATGGCACAACTACTGTCATGTTTTTATAAAGGAAAAAAGTATAATAAAAATACATTTCAGCAACATATCAGTTAACAATGCATGTCTCAGTCAGTATATACATGCATCATCATGCTGGCACTTAAATGTCATATGATATTAAATTTTGACCTTACACTAAAGTCATACATGCTATAAAGGAGTTGGGTTGACATTCAAATTATTTAATAGTTGTTTCTTTACAAAATCATGTGCTATTCCACATTCAAGATATAAACTGTCATCAGAATTTATGAGTGGTTTTAAGCTTTTTGTTTGTTCTTGGTTTTATTTTTTACATTTTTGGTTCTTGGTTATATTTTATACTATTTTGGTTCTTGTTATATTTTATACTTTTTTGGTTGTTGGTTGTATTTTAGACTATCATTCTTGTCTTTGCAATTTAATTTCAAAACTTGCAAATTTATGCAACAAATGTCCCATACAAATTTTATTCTATTAAAATTTTAATGTAACCATTAAAAAGACAAACTTACTTGCAACAAGATCAACAGACTTGTTTGATGGACCACAGAAAATGATCTGTTTTTTCTCATGTCCCAATTCTTGCCACTGAAGATTAATCTTATTAAACAGGTATACAAGCTTGATTCCTGTGTATGTCTTACCAGTCCCTGTAATTATATACAATACAATGTGACATAAAATCTTACTGAGTCTTAATCTTATAAACTGATGGAATATACTGTTTTAATGTTCTTGAAGTTACGTTATTCAGTGAAGGAACAGACTATTCAAATTGTCCTTTCTTAAAATAAGAACTTGAAAAATAATGTAAAATAAAACAACAAACGTAGATATCTAATTTAGTGCACACAATGAGTTTCTGGAATAACCATAACGAGGTACACTCAAAATCTAAAAATTGGACAGCCAAATAATCAAATGTCGTTAGGATCAACCAAAGGGTCTAAACAGGATAGCCAAAATCAGCTATGGTCACCTATGGCTGAGGGAGGAGTACCTAATCAGGAGCGATAAAAACTAGGAGATTGATTGCATATCTATGTATAGTTTGGGTTACATCAAGTTTGTAGCTTCTGACATTTTTATTCATGTTTTATAGGGTCCTATCTTAAAAAAAAATCCTGTGATTTCCGATTGACACAAAATATAAATGAAAACTTTGTAAGAGACCATCAAATCATTATTCATGTCAATCAAGTTTTTAGTGTCTGAATTTCTTTTATTCATTCTACCATAGGATCCTATGTTAAAACTGTGCCTGACTATATCTTAGATTCTGATTGACAAATAAAAACAAAATTTGTACAGGCTAATGAAAGGAGCTTTCCTACCATGTAACAATTCCATCACATTCTTTCTGACAAGAAGAAATTTGAAATTTCAGCCAATCAGAAAATCTTATTTCGATCTAGAGTGGCTTGGTTAGAAAAAGATTAAAATGTGAAAACATTTATGGACAGATAGATGATGGATTCAAAGTAACATTTCGCTTGGCACTACATACCATTTAAGTAATTAATCAAGAAAAATTCAGAAAAGTTAATTTCTAAAACGAATACAGAATAATTTGTAAAATACCTAACAGGATGTTGCACGCTACGTCGTGCTAAGAATACCCCCACTCGTTCATTTGTAAGTCGCACGGTAAAGAGGAAGTAGATGTGCGGTAAACCTGGAAAGGGGAGACACAGTACAAGTCACCATGCCAAAGCCATATATATCAAATATAAACTCATTTCTTCCAGTAGAAGCTGAGATAACTGTTACGAAAGTTTTCATTACGGCAAACATGAAAAATTCTAAGTCAGGAAGTAAACAGGAAGTAGTTGTGCGGTAAACCTGGAAAGGGGAGACACGGTACAAGTCACCATGCCATAGCCATATATCAAATATAAAATCATTTCTTCCAATAGAAGCCGAGATATCTGTTACGAAAGTGTGAACGGACGAACAAACGAATGGATAGACTAACGGACGGATGGACAAGGTGATTGCAATATAACCCCCTCTCTACGAGTGGGGGTATAATTATGAATTATTTTAATAGAATTATATCACTAATTTCTCTATGTTTATATTATATAACTTTATCAGAATTTTAGTCTTATGAAGCTGGTTGTAACAAGCATTTGAATAAAAAAATACATTGGGACTTGTCCAATCCGACACCAGAGTTTTCCAACATCCTATGACATCTGACACATTTCCCTGGTCCCTTGGTGTGTCGGATTGGACAGGTTCCACTGTATTACATTGTAGTTAAAACAAATGAGGATATTTATACCTGGTGGTCCTTGTATCAAATGAAACGATGAGACCAGAGCTTTCTGTATAGCATTGTACTGTTTAGGATTGTTTTTAACAAGTCCTTTTATATTTAAGATATCAGGTTCCAGTTTTCTTCCAATTTCAAAGTGTCCTTTGTCTGAAAAAAAAATTACTGGTTATTATCATCTCTAACATATTGCATAAAACAAAGTTCCAGAGAGTCTAAAATATTCAAAACTAGCTTCCAACTAACACACAGGGGTTCAGTGGATAAATATAATTACAATTTGATTCCATTCTGACTAAATAGAAGCGTCTTGTTCAAACAGACTTGCTGTTGTTGCTATAGAGAAAGAAGAGTTTGAAAATACCAAAGGGGTAATCAGAATCCATATATCGAAGAAGAACAAACAACATAATGGTTCAGCCCATTTTGGTTTAAAATATAGATTTTGTTTTACTTTAGTTCAATAATCTGTAATTTTGGGAAAAATTGACAAAAAATAAAAATCCTGGTATAAAGCACAACTTTGGTATATGTACAAATATCCTGTAAAACAAAAAGCTTCTACCTTGATAACTGTAAGAGAAATTAGTCAGACAAACATATGCATAATTTCACAAAAATGGATCAAGTCCAACAAACTTTAATTTTGTGAAAAATTGAAGAAAATTAAAATCCTATATACAGATTTTTAGTATATGTACAAATATATTGTAAAAGCTTCTAGCTTGAAGACTGACAGAGAAGTTAGACAGACAAAACAGTCAGACGTAAGGATAGGGGCAAAATATGATGTCCCCGAATTTTAGGTCCCTGGGGCATAAAAATTGTTGGGTACTGGCGATTGTTTGCATGGACTCTTTCCACAGAGCAACCCAGTATGTCCAAAGGTCACAGATAAGCAATTCCTTCTTGATAGGGGTTGTCAGGTTATTATATAGAACACTTGATCGAGAACCATGACAAGTGCTGTGGGTTGGAGAGTGAAATGCTCCTTGTATGTTGAGAGCCCTTTTTGTAAATCTTTGAAAAGGAGTAGGTACATTGCAGAGGCTATGAAAGACTAAATTTTTTGTAGCCTATAAACTTACTCAATATATATCCCATAAACATACATTTGTATAAATTTACCCAATTTATATTCTTTAGACTTACCCAGTTTAGGTATCTTGCTACCTAATGCTATAGCCTTTGCTAAAGGATTAGCTTTGTCTAAACATTGTAGTAGTGCATCAATACGACTGAAAAAAAAAGGAAAATGTATTTTATAACCTATATTACAAAAACATGTTATAAAATACAGTAATTCCCTGCTTATAAGGTCACACCTTGCAATGAAAAAGTGGCTCTCTTGAGCCCCCCGGGGCACAATTCAGTAAAAATAAACTATAACAGTTCATCTGAAATCTGGCCTGATAAGAAAGGTGGCCTTTAGTGAGAGGGGCATTATAATAGAGGAAGTACTGTACTACAAAACAGTCATGGTATTAAAATTGACTCTCATTTAAGGTGAGAGGATACTAAATGACGTTATGTCAAGAGTTATTGGCCCTGACGTTACGGCATTGCTTGCATGCATGTGTATTTTCTTTTCGGAGTCAACGCGACAACACCTTTTATGAGTCCGAGAGTCGGTATGACATTTTCGGGACACCTGGGTTTACGCTTTTCATTACGCGGGATTGGGAATTTATCAATTTAAAAATAACTACCGGGTAGCTGGAATTCAGGACCCCGCCGGGGAGCAAAACATATAAACGGCTTTTCCGAAGAAGAGAAAGCATAGACACCATCACCCCAGATTCCTCCTTCCATCAAAATTTCATTTTGTCATAATTATATAAAGCAATAAAGAAAATACACATTAGTATATAATATCATTTTTAAGAATGTTAAATACAGTCCCCATTGGAAATATGCACAATGTGGCTTTTATGGGCTATCAAGATTAGAAATCAGCACATATTTAAGAATTTATGATTTTAGTAAGTTTTAACATGTATATTTTCTTATATTGTCTTGTATTTGAAATTCTTATATGTTGATATTTGATCAAATAAATCTATCTATCTATCTATCTATCTATCTAACAAAATAAAACAACTACAAGAACATAGTTTTCTTGTGACTAACGTTGAAGACTGCAAGAAATTTGCAAGCCAAAAGAAAACTCTATTAGACACTTACAATCGTGTTAATCGGGAAAAGATCATGTCTCATCAAATGTGTGACAAAGCTGCTGGCACTGGTCTCAGTTTTACCCACATAAAATGTGCATACAACAGATCCGGACAAGACGGTGTTAGCAGTACTGTGAATTTATTTTTATTCGTGGTATACCAATTTTCGTGGTTTTCGTGGGTGCCAGCAAACCACGAATTTAAATGTTCCACGAAAAATGTTCATTTAATTTCCGTTTGGCAGTAAGCAAGGTTTTGACAGCACAAACGTTTGTAGCCATGTAGGTAATTCAACATTGTTACATGATGTAATTGTAATGCATGTCTTGTGAATCTAAAATAAATGTACCTGTGTGTCATTTTGTGATTGATAAACATGTAAACTCTTGGAATAAATTGTTTATTGTTGTGACATTTATGAAAATGTTTTGCGGTAATAACTTCCAGTATTTTTGTATTGTTTAATGAAGTGTTGATACAAATAAATACAAAACATTTTTGGTAAAATTTCAATCGATAATACTAACATTATTGTCACCTTTTATAATTGCTGTGTACACATTTTGATTGACAATCATAAAGTTTATTGGTGATAATAATCGGATTAACAGTTGGTATACTGGTATCATATATGCCCAGAGGTCAGGATTTTAATTTGTTGACAAGTGATTTTTAACTGCTGTGACATAAAAGTTCACACCTTTTTTCTTTACCGTTTAATGCAACTTTTTTATATGTATCATTTATGACATGTCATGTTCCTGTAGAGTACAAAGAATTATAATTTAGCTTTGACTCCTAGTGTGAAGTTTAGCAAAAACATACCCTTTTTGTGAATATTAATTAAGAAACAAATGTAAATGGTAAGTGGTCAAAATTATGCAATCAAATAATTATCAAAATTGTAACAAGCTAATAATGTACAACAATGATCCATATTTGTTTGGCGTACTTGTAAATTTACTTAAAATGAACACTTCATCGTAGAATCGCGACACGCAAAATCTACGAATTTGAAGTGAAAATCCACGAATTTAAGTATTTCAAAATATTTTTTTTATTTTTTGTAATCGGCAATCCACGAATTTAACTATCCCACGAAATGCCTTTTTTTCCCAATCCACGAAAATTGGTACCAACAAAATTAAATGAATTCACAGTATTTTAAGTCAGCGTACGCAAAACAACAAACCACGTGTGACAAATCAAAAGAAAATAATAAAACATATATGCGACTTTCTTGCAAGGCAATGACTATGTGCAGTTTTTGTGCATGTATGTGTAACATGCTCCATTATGAAGTAGAAGTTCTAATATGATCATAGTTATTTATTTGTCTTTGTGTTTTAACTGACATCGTTTAAATTATGTTTGATAACGTCAAGAAGTAATTTTTGTAACGTAACGTCGTTTTTTGCTGTTTTTAGGTTCTGTACTTCAACTTGTGAGCTCTATATCTTGTAAACGAGCCTGGTGACCTATACTTTAAGTAGCACCAATCGATTCGGTATACAAATATCTATTTTATGTTAGTTTTTTTAAAATATTTTCCTATAGTTCAAGTGCCCCATCGAGTGTAGATTGTGATAATTGGACAGAAACAATGACGTTTTCCCCTATATCTCTATATAAAAAATGGCATAAAATTCGAAATTTGAACTAAAAAAAAACAAGGATGGTGACCCCATTTTTTTTATTTGAGTTATCGATATAACTCATTAAGATACAATTTTTGAAATTCGAATTGGTCCCATTTGGTATCATCTGACCTTAACATAAAAAAAACATATTTTATCTTGGAAATGTTTCTTTTTCACCAGACATTTGTGCCTTACCTTAAATTTGTGCCTCGTACAATAAAATAAACATAATTCTAAAAAAGTTTGATTTAAGCACCATTATATGATTGTAATCAGAATGTTCCTAATAAGCTCAAGATGATGCAATCTGATTAAAATTAGATCTCTCACTTGTTCCCCATTCCTGATTTGGGAAATATGAGAAAACCCCATTACAGGTCACATGCGAGTGACCCTTATTATTATATACTGATATGATATATACAGATATGACCTTTTGTGACCAATCAGCTTGCTCATAGCATGCAAAGCAGTTTAGTAACACTTTCATAGTCTCGCAATCATCATTTTCATTGGATGGTACAGGAGTCGCATGCATGTGACCCGTAATGGGGTTTCCTCACAATTAATTAAACTTCACAATCATGAAGAAGTTCAAAATATAGTATACTAATTTGAAATTTGTAATAAAATTTTTTTTAGAATCAGTCTCACCCATCAGCACTGGACTTGAAAATAATTTCCACATTACACCTAGGTTTGGTTTCCCCTTTAAGGAAGTCCAGAGGCACAGGTTGGCTGTTTTTGTTTAATTTGAAGATAAAATCAATCTCTGACTTTTCTTTCTTCTTCTTCACTCTATCAATCTTTGCATGACCAAGCCATATCTTGTAATCTTGAGGAGCACATATATAACCCATTTGATTTCCAGTGTTCTCTACTTCTGGTTTGTAAACAGGACATTTGATACATAGGTAGTCTGGACTTGCTATTTCTCTTATCCTTGGCTCTTCATCTTCCTCATCATTGTGATCGACTGTTGGCGACAAAAAAACTTCCAGTGGAACTTTGTTGATTTCTAAATTTCGCTGATCACAGAATCCCATTCTTAACGAAAATTTTCCTTCTCTTTCTGAGAGGAACTTGACAGGGACATCATTTATTGTTGCTGTATCTCCAGCAACAGCATTGGTAGCTGCTTCCATTCCTACTAATGGTTTCCATGTTCTGATATAATCGACTGCTCTTAAATAAGAATCTTTTGTAGAACTAGTAGAATATTTCTCCAGATATTTGATAGGATCTTTGGCATGTAGGAGGCAATATTTGATGTTGTTTGTCATGTCAAATATCTCTATCTGTGGAATAAGGACACCTTTGACAGACTCTGCAGACATTTGAAGTGACAGAATCTGACCATGATTAAAGGTCATGCTGTATTCACAACTCTGTAAGGTAATGGTGCCCTTTCTGACCTCTGAACTGACATCCCTCTCTGTTCTTAAACATTCTGGGATATATTCATCCAAATTAGTCTCTGGATGACCGAGGTCTGTGTTATACATGGTCTTCTCAACTCTTTTAATTTTGCCTTGAGGAGTTTTCTCATCTACAATCACCTCCATCATTTTCTTCCATTTGTGTTGTTGTTGAAAGAATCCTCTGTTGTGTGGATTAACTCTGTAACATTTAGATTCTTGTTTATGAGTTTTAATTGGTGAATATCCTTTATAAGAATAAAGCCTCTTTTTCCAACGCAACTCCAAAATATCACGGCCAGTGCTTGTATCTTTTTTAAAGACAGGTCTTTTTGTAGATCCTAAACAATTTAACTGCAATGTTTTCGACTCTTTTGGCAGATTTCTGTGACCTGGAATAATAACCATAACTTCTTTCTCAGAAACTGTCTTAACAAATGCATGGAATACCATGGACTCACTTCTAAGTCTGTAACCCCAAGTTAATGTCAGGCACTTCTTTTGATATACCTTGGCACGTCGAGTCACTTCATTGATATAGTGACACATTTCTGAAACTTCTTCTGAAGTGTAGCATGACTTTTTTCCATCTAAGGCACAATGTAACTGTCTATGACTGATTATATCTACATATCTTCGTATTGGAGATGTAAAGTGAATATATGGAAACATTCCCAGACTAAAATGAGATCCATCTTTTCTGGATTTGGCTTCCCCTGAACATTTGTATTCTGCCATTTCTTGAAATTCGTACCATTCCTCCAGACCTAAGCATGAAAAGGGATGATTTTCATCACATCCAAGTATCTGCATGACCTCTGCCGATTGTTTTCTCTTAACAGCTTCCAGTAAGTTTTTCCACACATACTGCTGAAACATTAAAACTTTGTTGTATCTCCCTGTTAGTGCATTGTTGACTGACAGCTTTCTTTCACTCTCAATCCATGGAAGAGGTCGAATTTCTTGCAGCTTAAGTATCAAGTCAGCAAAGAAACGATTAGAATGCAACCATTGTTGGACACAATCTGGTTCCGGTGGTTGTTGTATTCTGAGAGGGATACAGTCTTTAAAAGTGCGAAACAGATAGGTACCAACTGTATGGTTTGCTAAAATCATAAATTCTTCTACCAGGTAATGAGCCTCTTTTGTTTTCTGGAAGTCATCATTGTCACCATCATTATCAACAGGATAGTAGTACAGAGCTCCACCCAATCTAGATCTCCTTCTATTTTTAGCAATTCTGAACAAAGTTTTAATTTGTTTACATATAGATTCTGGAATGTTCCTTCCTAAATCAAGTAACACATCTTGAGCTTCACTGTAAGTCAATTGTTGTCTAGACTTGATTGTGGATCTCTTAATTTCAGGTTTTTCTAATGACTTTCCATCTTCATCAAAAGTATAAAGTATTGATATGGCGGGTCGACGTTCACCTGTTATAAGACTACACAGATTGGTACTCATTGGTTCAGGTAACATGTGATAGGGGTTACGACCTTGACCTGGGTAAAATGTTGTGGCTCTTTCATATGCTTCAACATCAACATAATCACCCTTCTTGATGAAGGATGTTACATCTGCAATGTGTACACCCACTCTAAAGTTACCATCAGGCATCTTTTCAATGCTCAGTGCATCATCTAAATCTCTAGAATTAGGTGGGTCTATGGTAAACACCTCAACATTGGTTAGATCTAATCTTCCTTCTTTATTCAATACTGGCTTTCCATATTCTAACAGTCCTCGGACATCTTCCACGGTTTCACGTTTGTATCCAGAAGGCACTTGGTGATGAAGACGTAAGATCTCCATTCCAGAATTGAAACCATCTTTGGCATTAATTACTTTGAGTACTGCACCGAGAGGATACAAATTCTCCCAACAAATCATGGCAACTAAGAAAATATAATTCTTGATTTCGCCAGGTTTTATGTCAAAAAGATTTTTGTGCTGAAGTTCTCCTTTCTCCTCCACATACTTGTACACATCAACTTGATAATTATTAGTACAATTTTTGTTCAGGATGTGCAGTTTTGGAAGTGTTTTTGAAACCGGCAGCATCAGGTGGAAGTCTGACTCATCCAAAACACAAACAAACAAAGGATGATCTACATCTTGGTGATGATGACGTCGAATTATTCCCCTGATCTGACCATAAACTTTGAAACTCATTTTAGATAAATCTAAAGTTTTCTGCAAACGGGGGATAAAATTTTTGTCTTTGTATATCTCACGTTCATCTTGTAGGACTTCCACAAAAACTTCATCTTCATTGAAAACTTTCCCAATTTTGGATCGTCCAGAAATTTCAATTTCATGCACATCATCAGAATGATCTAAGTTGGTACATACAGCTCCATGAGAAGACTCTATTTTCACTATACATTTTTTGTACTTTAATGGGTTTCTTTTACAAAGTTCTGTATTCTTCTCATTACTATAAAATGGTGGATATGTGAAGTGATTTTTGGTATGAATTGGCTTTTTATGTATGTCAATAAATTTATCAGATAAATCTATTCCGTTCTGTAAAAGTTCATGTTCATCTATCTCATCATCTGATCCTTCCTCGAACAATCGAAGACTTTTCTCGTACTGATCCACATTGGCATAATCCTCTAAATCTATATCATCGTCACTTGATGAACTCTCTCCACCAAACCAATCTGACCGAGACATGGTGTCAAATTCACGGTCAGACTCAATATCAGAATCGTCATGTCCTTCAGGGGGAGGTAACTCTTCTGTTTCTGTCGATATTTGGCTACAATTAGACGATGCTGTACGATGTCGTTTCCTGGCTTTTCGTTTTTCTGCTACCTCTGTCCATGTATTCGCCAAGAAAAAGTCCTGTGATTCAGATAGCCTCTTAGCTGAAATTAAAAACAAAATATATTATTTCAACACAATAAAAATATATGTAATGGCAGCCACACTGTATATTACTTTCTTTGAAAGGTAGTGAATTCAGATTAAAATGAAAATAAACTAGGAAGAACTGTTTTAGATACCTAAAACTTATGTTTCCCCTTAATGCGGCCAGCTGTATAACAACCTATCTCGAAAGACAAAAAGGGTCATTACGATGTGCGACACACCGCCTTATGGTCATGCACCCACATACCAAACATCATTGACCTATCTTGAAAGACAAAAATGTTACGGCCTGGACAAGAAAATACTATTTAAAAAACAATTATTTGATCTTGAGGTCAAAGGTCAAGGTCCCACGAACGTCATTACGGTACGTGACACACCGCCTTATTGTCATGCACCCACATACCAAATATCATTGACCTATCTTGAAAGACAAAATGTTATGGCCTGGACAAGAAAATACAATTTAAAAAACAATTATTTGACCTTGAGGTCAAAGGTCAAGGTCTCACAAAGGACATTAAGGTATGCGACACACCACCTTATGGTCATGCACCCACATACCAAATAAATACTATTTAAAAAAACAATTATTTGACCTTGAGGTCAAAGGTCAAGGTCCCACGAAGGTCATTACGGTACGTGACACACCGCCTTATGGTCATGCACCCACATACCAAATATCATTGACTTATCTCGAAAGACAAAAATGTTATGGCCCGGACAAGAAAATACTATTTAAAAAACAATTATTTGACCTTAAGGTCAAAGGCCAAGGTCCCACAAAGGTCATTATGGTACGCAACACACCATCTTATGGTCATGCGACCACATACCAAATATCATTGACCTATCTCGAAAGACAAAAATGTTATGGCCTGGACAAGAAAATACTATTTAAAAAACAATTATTTGACCTTGAGGTTAAAGGTCAAGGTCCCACAAAGGTCATTACGATACGCGACACACCGCCTTATGGTCATGCACCCACATACCAAATAAATACTATATAAAAAACAATTATTTGACCTTGATGTCAAAGGTCAAGGTTCCACGAAGGTCATTACAGTATGCGACACACCGCCTTATGGTCATGCACCCACATACCAAATATCATTGACCTATCTCGAAAGACAAAAATGTTATGGCCCGGACAAGAAAATACTATTTAAAAAACAATTATTTGACCTTGAGGTCAAAGGTCAAGGACACACAAAGGTCATTATGGTACGTGACACACCACCTTATGGTCATGCACCCACATACCATATATAATTGACCTATCTGGAAAGACAAATAAGTTATGGCCCGGACAAGCTTCGCTGAGAAGAAGCAGAAAAAGCGGAAGTGGAAGAAGAAATAATCAGACTAAAACAATATGTCTCCCTTCATTCGAAGGCGAGACATTATATGTCCAAATACATAAAATGAAGCTTCTTTGTAGTCTTAAAAATCTGTATCTGCCTATTTATGGAATACAAGACACAATATAAACAGGAAACTATATACTCAAAATGGCCTCTATCAATCATATTGTAAGTAAGATGTATTTTATTGCCTATTATAACATGATCATGTTAATTTTTATCCTCCAGGCCTTGAACTCTAAGGACCTAACATAACCTGATCCCTTAATTGTACAGGGTTTAATCTTCATTTCACAGTGATACTTGTCAAACTGTAAAATGGATATTGCAAATTGCTTAATTTGACCCAATAGTTATATTTTAACATTACATAAATACATACTGAAATGAACATCTTCTTAATTGAATTTGAAAGTAGAAAAGATTAGTAAGGAAGGTTATAGATGTAAATGAACATGAGAGACTATCTAACATTACACTTGGACACAAATTCAAGTAAAGGAACAACTTGTAGTAAGACAGGATATGGATGTAAATGAACATGAGAGACTATCCAACATCACACTTGGACACAAATTCAAGTAAAGGAATAGCTTGTAGTAAGAAAGGATATGGATGTAATGAACATGAGAGACTATCCAACATTACACTAAGACACAAATTCAAGTAAAGGAACAGCTTGTAGTAAGAAAAGATATAGATGTAAATGAACATGAGAGACTATCCAACATTACACTTGGACAGAAATTCAGGTAAAGGAACAGCTTGTAGTAACAAAGGAAATGGGTGTAGATGAACATGAGAGACTATCCAACATTACACTAGGATTCAAGTAAAGGAACAGCATTTTGCTTGCTTTGTATCTTTGGTACAGTGGAAATATATACCAGGATCAGCATACTAATATGGGTGGTAAATTAGAGTGCCCCTTTAGCTCAGTTGTATATACATTGTATAAGCTCAAAATAACCATTAGTGATGTATCTTCCTTTACAAAGCTGGTCAGGCCACCCTTATAAATAGAGGCTCCCAGGAGCCTGTAATTGATCACCTGGTTTTCAATTTGACATCTAAAGTTGATAGAATGGGGGGGGGTGTTACACATAATTTTGAAAGTGGGTCATCCAAAGATCATTTCAACTCAAATTTCTGAGCAAAAGATTTTGCTGTGATTTTGATCTCATAATATTCCTAAATGGAATAAACTGGCTGAAAAAATCTCACAGAAAAACCCACAATATATGTTAAACTACTCATTGCCATGTAGCTGCAGTTAAAATTTGAGTTCATTTTGATTTGTAATAAAGCAGAAATTGACAACTAAAGAAATTTCTATTTTTAGTAACAGCAGCCATTTTGAATGGAAGGTGGGGCTGTCGGATACATATTGAAAGGGGATCACCCAAGGACCATCCCAGCCAAATTTGCTTTAATTTGGTTCAGCGGTTTCAAAGGAGAAGATTTAAATGTGATCTTTTATCAAAATATGCCTAATTTGCATAATCGGTATAAATCGGCTGAAAGAAAAATTTCACAGAAAAACCTGGAATATATGTTAAATTACTCCTTGCCATGTAGCTGCAGTTAAAATTTGAGCTCATTTTGGTTTATACTAAAGCAGCAATGGACAATTGAAGAAATTTCTATTTTTAGTAACAGCAGCCCTGTTGGTGGCCATCTTGAATTTTCAATCGGTTCAAAAAGTAACAACACTTGGTTAGCAGCTTGCAATGATCATTCATGACAATTTTCAATTCCATCCTCCATGTAGTATCGGAGAAGAAGATCTTTGAAATTTCAGCCAATAAGAGGCTATTATGGCCCCTGGCAGCCATATTGGATAACC
>MJUT01040581.1:414047-432419 GCA_002080005.1 Gigantidas platifrons | reverse complement strand
AAGGGTAGGTAGATCTTGACATGCTGCACATTTTTGCAATTTAAAGTTAACATCTATCTCTTATAGTTTTTGAAATATAAGATGGAAAGTATTAAAATTTTAAAAATTTGATGAAAAAAGGGGCAATAACTCTCAGATGGGTAATCAGATTTACTTCAAAATTGCCGGGCAGGTAGATTTTGACATGCTGCACATTTTTATAATTTAAACTTAAAAGCAATCTCTTATAGTTTTTTAAATAAAGAGCAAAAAGTATTAAAAACTTGATGAAAAAAGGGCAATAACTCCAAAATGGATGATAGGATTCACTTCAAAATTTCAGGGTAGATAGATCTTAACATGATGCACATTTTTACCACGTGTCAGATTTTTGATATTACTAACGGTTTCTGAGTTATTACCCAAAACCTGCAATTTTACCATATGTTCTATTTTTAGTAACAGNTTCCATCCTCCATGTAGTATTGGAGAAGAAGATCATTAAAAATTTCAGCCAATCAGAGGCTTTTATAGCCCCTGGCAGCCATGTTGGATAACCGATCGTAACGAAAGTAACAACACTCGGTTAGACCATGCAAATGAACATTTCTGCCACGTTTGGTCCCATTTGCTTCAGTGGTTCTCTAGAAGAAGATTGAAATGTTTACGGACAGATGGACGGACGCCAAGTGATGGCAATAGCTCACATGACCCTTCGAGTCAGGTGATCTAAAAACGTAGTTTGGCCAAAACAACTTATTTGTGTTGGCCATAGATAGGTAGGTAGGAATGGAATTGGTTTTTTTTTCTCTTAAAATGTGCAAACATTTGGAATAAGATATAAAAAAAAATAAAAAATTTAAATAAAAATGTGGGTAGGCACCTTCATTTCTCGATGTCATGTTAATTAAAAATCATTAATTATTAATTATGGTCTCATAGCAAGACAAAAAAGACTTTCTACAGCATTAATAATACAACTGGAACAAATATAATTGAACTTGCTCTATATTTCCTAGTTAAAACTTACGACGATGTCTTGTTTTCTTTTGGTGATTTTCTCTTGCTTCTTCAGCTTTTTGTTTTAGCTAAAAATAAAATATATTGTATAAATGTACAACTCACTTCATGATTGACAATCTTACAATCTCTCATTTGTTTTAAAATATTGTTGTTAATATGGATTAATAATGGTGACAGTTGTTGCTAGTTTTTATCAATTGTTTTCTAAAAGTTATCAGCAAGCTAGGGTTTTTTGTTTGTTTGTTTTTTGTAATTGTTTATTTAAAAAAAAAATAGAAAAGTGTTGTACAAATGAAGTTCAATACATACACTGTAGATGAAAAATACACAAAATAATATATATATATAAATATATTTTGTTTTCATACAAACAATTTAAAATACAAGAACAAAGATAATATAATATACAGTTGACTCTCATTGTCTCGAACTCGGTTGACTCGAATTTCCGGTTGAGTCAAATTTTTATCGAAGTCCCAAACTTCGTTGTGTATAAATATATGTAATTTTACTCCTGTTGAGTCGAATTCGGATGAGTTGTAATTTCGGTTGTCTCGAATAAAAGTTTTGGTCCAGAGATGTAGAAAGCCATATTATTTACATTCGTTAAGTCGAATTTACCTGTCAAAATATGTGTATAATTACCTTGGGATTAAAATCGGATCACAGGTGAAACATCCGGTCATTGGCTTTGACATTTTTACCTGAGGCTATTTCACATGTTTATTTCACAATCTGTCAAATTAATTAGTGGTAATATCTGAATTGGCTTGGTATTATGACACAAGTTAGATGTGTACAATCAAAAATGATCGATTCATAACATTATAAGTGCGCTTGGGTCGGCATACATCAATGATTATGAAAAGTACACAACGGAAGCGTTTTATCTATTGTCGGAAATTAATTTTGATTAAAGATGTATAATTTCTCAATTTTGAGAGATTTGAAAAAAATGTTACTCTTAATTAACAGTTGTAATAAAAGGGGAAATTTTATTGAATCATAAAAACACACAATTTATAGTAAATATTGCACAAAGAAAAAAATGTCATGATGGGTGAAGTTTAATGACAATGCTTGAGCTGAAAAACATAATCATACACACAAAAAAGATATCTAGAAGTTATCAGTTGTTCCACAAGATTCAACAAATTTAACAGAGAAAAAAAAACAGCAACAAAACATCGAATAAGTTTTAAATCGTTCCGAGAATCGGGACATGAGATGCTGGTGTTAGCTCTTCAAAATTTCGCTCGAGTTGTCTCCCTTTCGTCATTAAACAAACCTCACTTCCGGTTTTCGTAACTCCTCTTGAGTCGAACTACGGTTGACTCAAATTTTTTCCATGATCCCATCGAATTCAAGATAACGAGAGTCAACTGTATATCAAAAGATAATCAGCCATTCGTTGCAGTCTCAACAGGTTTTCATGTTGATAATGCAATGAATGTAGATTTTTGTAGCCTTATTTTTGCTAGGTACTGGAGTTCATATTTGATTTTGAAAAAAAGAAAATAATAAATTCCATATTTTGTGATAAGGAGGGGTCTAGAAGCTATTTTTGAGTAAAACCTCCCATTAATCTTTTCTACGAAATTTGTCTTGACTTGCTAATTTGATAATTCTGAAAGGAATTGTCTAAAGAATATCCGTCTAGTTTGGTTCCATTTGGTGCAGTAGTTCAGGCGTATAAAATGCTTCAGCTAATACGGGGCTTTGCAAGAGATCTTAGTTAATGTTCAGAACCTACATGCACAGTGTGGGTTCAATCATAATTGCAGTTTCCAACAAAATTCTTTTGTTCATTTCCTCTATTAAAAATTATGTCCTTCACTGACATCCATATTGACTTTCCGATCCAGATGAAAAATAAAAAAATTGAAAAGGACCATCCAATGACCATTCATGTACAGTATGGGTGCAATGATGCTTGCTGTTCCTAAGAAAAAAGTTTTTATTCTCCCATAGGATACTAGTCCTGTAGGGATGTCCATCTTGGATCCCAATCCACATAAACAAATTCTACTTTATCTGGCACCATCTAATAATCATTCATATACAGTTTGGATACAATAATGTTTGAAGACGATAATTACAATTTTTTTCCCATATACCTCTATTTTAAATCTTAATCATGCAATGGCTTTATCATGGGACTTCGAATTAATATAAAAAACACAAACTTTGTAAATAATCTTCCATTGATCATTCATGCATAGTTTGGATTTAATCAGGTCAGTAGAAGATCAGAAGATCTATGCAATTTCAGCCAACCAGAACACATTGACTCTTGCTGCAATCTTGGATATCCACTTGAAACAAAAACAGTATTTGTAGAGGATCATTTCAGGAACATTATGTCCAACTTTGCTTTAAAATGGTTCCATGGAAAGCTTAAGGATGATGACGATGCCTATGAGCGAGACAATGCAGACGACAACAGACACAAAGGTGGCAATATCTCACATAACAATTTGGGTTGGATGGATGAGCTAAAAATATAAATGCTAACCACTTGTATGACCATAATTTTGCAATCTAATAAAATTTAACATTACGTAGTATTTTCAGTAAATATATTTGGTGTCAAACCTGTTTGAGTTTGCTATAATTAGACTCTTTCACATATTCATCATCACTGTCTACAGAATCATTTATTGGTTGTTTACTGTCTTCCTCCATCTTGTTTATCTTTGAAATAAAACATCTAGCAGAATCCTTGTCATCCTGTAATTATAATATATATAAATATAGGGGTTAGGGTTATGGTGTTTAATGCCACTTTCAACAATATTTCAGCTATATCGTGGTGGTCCGTTTTATTGGTGGAGGAAACCGCAGTACCTGGAGAAAAACCACAGACCTGTCATAAATCACAGACAATCTTTATCCCATAATGTTTATAACTATATGATGTAATGTTAATTGTGCTCACCTTGGAAGTGGCAGATCTTGGGTTCAATCTCTAATCTGGTTAAAGTAAAGACTATAAAAATGAAATTTGTCGTTTCTTCATTAAGCACATACATGTAGCATGAATGAGTAAGAGTAGATACAGATTGGTTTAGTCATGATTATGGGTCCAAGAGGAGCGAAATCTGTATACCACAGACACTAGAAGTGAGACCAGGCCATCCAAAGCATTAACCATTAATAGCACCCTTTGTGTACTAAAGGCATGCACAAAATTTGAATTTGAAAATACCATTACTATTTGAGACAAGGTGTAATTAATTCTGACAAGCAGCATCTGAATCAATCATGATAAGCCATTGCATTGACATTTAGTAGAAAAGTCCCAACATTTTCACTGGAAAATAAATGAACTGGTGATTCTAACGAGTTTAAAATGTAAAAAGGTGAAGATGACAAAGATGGTTGCCAGGTAATGGTTATGCATGAAATTCACATGATATTTCAGAAACATGTTGTTCACATTAAATTAGAAATCTAAGTTTTTATTTCAAGTACCGGTAAATTATCAGAAAATTTAGACAACTAGACATCATACCTTTGTCTTTGCCATCTCAAAGTACTCCTCCATTTTTTTTCTTGCTACTTCAAATTTCTGTAGTGAAAGAAGGGCTGAAGCCCATGTGTGAAAGCATTCCCTAATTAGTTTACTGCTTAATATGGTTTGAAACTGTGAGTTAACTGTGAAAAAATAAGTCAATGGTTACTTTCAAGTCTATAGCATTAAATCCTTTAATTTTTTAGTTTCAACAGTTTAATGTGAATTAATTTGAATTTTTTAATCCAAATAATTTTCATACATTTTTTATACATACCCATTACATACATAGTGTGGTGGTACAAGACTTTGTATCAGGTCGAGCCTGTTGTGTGAACCAGTATCACTACTAGTCGCGATAGCGACGAGTTGTGATGCGTTTAGTTCACGCAACAGGCAAGACCTAATACATAATCTTGTACCAACACACTATGTATGTAATAAGTTTAGCTAACATTTCAATAAAAAAGAATTTTAAACAAATAACAAGGGTTAAAGTAAAATTTATACAATATTCTGAGGGAGACTACATTTCGTGCATAACGTCATGTTATTTTGTCTTTCATTCAGCGATGCCACATTACTGTGTTTTCTCTCACATTCCAATGATATGACGTCATGACTAAGTAGTCGGCAGAGAACTTCTCGTGCAACGTCGTGCCATTCTTTTATCACCACAGTGTGGTGATACAACATCTTGTATCAGACACTTTGTATCAGACAGGTGACTTCAAAGGAAAACGTACACAATGTTAGATAAATAACTTTATCAATAATTTGGACATATTTCCTTTGATCTCTCCCAATGATATTGTGAGTATCAACAAACTGACTCTGATACTGTAAATTATCAGTCAGTGTGACGTTAAACACATTATGACGTCATCGATAACATCAGTTTTGAAGGTCTTGACATATATATTATCATTAGCATGACAGCTCGTCCTATCAGAATCGCTGTGATGCTACTAGCGTTAATGCCTGTATATCTACTAATGATAAATTTTTGTAAAAACATTAAAAAAACAATTTGAATAGACAATTTGGTTGTGATCGTATGGTAGTTGTAAATTCAAAATACAGACCGCCACGATATAACTGAACCTACTTGATCCCTATGAATCCATTTACATACAATATAAACACCATATTTAGTATTACTGTGTTCTTTGTAGGGGCCATCATGGTCATGATCATATGGTAGTGGTAGTTGGATTTATAACTACCTATGCAGTCAGTGGCTATCACCACTGATGTTGTGAGTTTGATTCCCACTCAGGTGAGGTGTACTTGATAAAACATTATGTGATAAAGTTTGTCAGTGACTTGTGGCAGGTCGGTGGTTTTCTCCAGGTACTCTGGTTTCCTTCACCAATAAAACTGACCACCATGATATAACTGATATATTGTTGAAATTGGTGTCAAACACCAAAACCCTAACTTAACCATATTTCATGTGAGAAATTGAGTGCGCTAAATGAGAAAGTTATCCGATTAATGATATAGGCGAGTAATTTGCACTGTAGTGTTGTTACAATATTTAGGTCACCTAGATGACTGAGAAACAAACTATTTGTTTTGAATGAGATACGGATAATACTTATTCATTTTCCCCCTTGAACATCATGAAAATTAACATTACACATTTATTGCATGCTGGTGAAGAAAATATGAAAATTTATTCACCCAAGAGTAACATATTCCCCCGAGGGGAATATGATACTCATGGGTGAATAGATTTTCATATTTCCTGTACCCGCATGCTATAAATGTTTTATTATACCGAATGAAACCAAGAAAACACATAAATATGTAAAGCACTGCTGGCAAACATATTCTAAGTCCATTGGAACGTTGTCTCAGATATTTTAAAACCACATTGTAACGGTTGCCTGCAAATGATGCATTCCGAGTGCCTCTGACATTTTCCTGTCAAAGAACGATAATTCTGGCAGGAAAACCCGCGAGGCTTCCGACGTGGTGGAATATTATTTTTGTCCTATGTGATCAAGTGTTCTGAATTTCGCCCATTGTCCAATCTAATTAATCTATTTATGATAATTAGTATATGAGGTATAATAAAATATAATACATACTGTTTTTACATATATTGCACACTTCTACATAGTGTTTCTGCAAAGATATTAAAAAAAATAATAATTAAATAAATAATATTGTCATTATATTGCATGAAATACAATATAATTTATTTTAAGCAAACCAAAATTTTCGGGGGCCCGGGTGGCTCACTGAGTTAGGTCGCTGGATCTAACAACTCATACAAGCCTATCACCAATACGGTGTGGGTTCGCGTCTGGCTTTGTAAATTACAAAAAAGGGTGCACTCGACTCGCAGCCGCAAGTGATAAAGTTTGATATAGCTGAAATATTGTTGAAAGTGGCATTAAACACCAAAAATCAAATCAAATCAAATCAACTCAATTTTCAAAATCAAATAGAAGAAAGGTTAGTATCTATTACGAGTCTGACTGTTTTCACTTTATTGTTATAACTGAAAGACTGCTCAAGTGACATTAAACAACAATCAACTATGATCAAGATCAATCAAGAAAAACTAAAGCTGTAACTGAATTAACATCAAATAAAAATATTTTGGGTCATTTATTTCAAAATAAAAGGATTGAAGAATGTGTCCTTAAGACACAAATGACACTGCTTCCAGCTAAAGTAAACAGGGGCATAACTCTACATAAGACACAGATGTCCCCACTTCCAGCTAACGTAAACAGGGGGCATAACTCTACATAAGACACAGATGTCCCCACTTCCAGCTAAAGTAAACAGGGACATAACTCTACATAAGACACAGATGTCACTGCTTCCAGCTAAAGTAAACAGGGGCATAACTCTACATAAGACACAGATGTCACTGCTTCCAGCTAAAGTAAACAGGGGCATAACTCCAGAACATAGGACACAGATGTCACTGCTTCCAGCTAAAGTAAACAGGGGCATAACTCTACATAAGTCACAGATGTCCCCACTTCCAGCTAAAGTAAACAGGGGCATAACTCTACATAGGACACAGATGCCTCTGTTTCCAGCTAAAGTAAACAGGGGCATAACTCCAGAACGAAAAAGTGGCAAACTCTGAAATCTAACTAGGCCTTCCTTTATGGTGTCTGACCTTGTGTATAAATTTCAAATGTTGTGCTTCGGGGGAACTTAAGTTATTGAGTAGAAACCAAATGCAGGACATATATACAGACAAGGGTAACAATTATTGTACACCCCAGAAATTCCCACCCATCTCTGCCACCACCTGCTAACTCCTAGAAGTGGAAACATCAAAATTGAATAAAACTTGTATTTTGGAAATGTTCATGTAGGTAGGTTATAATCTTATATAAACTAAAGTAGAATCTTTGAACAACATCAACTTTATTCTATGTAAACACAGGATTAAATCTTACCATCAACAGAAAACATCCAGCTATCTTTATACTGACATTTGTAAGATCTTCAAAGTCGACCGGAACACTCTGTAGATTATAGGGAATACTACGCAAGGATAAATTAATGTCTAGATACATATGTAGAGCTTTCCTACAATTTTCTTGTGGATTGGCTTCAAAATATTTATGAACCTCTGCCATCATCTTTCTGATAAAGAAAAGTAATTTCTAAAAAAAAATAATAGAAAAACAAGATTAAATAAAATGTATTCTGTAACATCATATATATACATTATATACAACTATCAATCTTTGCAAAGATCCAAGTCAGCCTATTATATTATAAAACTTTGAACAGGATCAAATAATATCATAATCCTATCTGCTGAGCGGTATCTGAGAAAAATTTATGTTAGCCAATCAGAATGCATTATTGGCCCTAGCAGCCATGTTGAATTTCCGATCAGCACTATGTACTCAAACTTTGTACAACCTTAAAAAAAACCATGCCTTTCAAGTTTGGTTCAAATTGGCCAAATAAATTCAAATAAGATTTTCGGATAATCTCTAATTTAATGAACAAACATATATCTTTTAATATTTCTGACAGTTTTCCTGAAAACAGTCATGGAAAACCAAAACCTGAGGCTCACATGAGCCTAAATAACAAATTATTTGATAAACATGCACAAAGGTTTCCTCCTACATCAGTTTGACTGAAAATTATTATTGTCCAGCTAAAGTTGTCACTAGGCAGAATCTGTTTGAAAAGTGTAGGAAGGAATTTCAAAAATTTTAAGTCATATCATCAAGAGCTATGTAAAATCAGTATTGTGCATCCTGGGAATATCTTTTTTTTACATTTCTCCATTACATGTAGGTTATTTAAAATTGTTCTGCAGTGGTTGCTATTCTCTAATTTATGATCCAAGAAAAAACTATTATTTATTTTCCCATAGTGTCCTATATCAAAAATCAAGTCCTGTTGTTGCTGCCATCTTGCATTTCTGATCCACATAAAAATTGACAACTTTGTAAGGGATCATCCAATGATCATTCATGTACAGTTTGGGCTCAATCATATTTGTAGTTAAAAACAGCTATGGACACCATCTTAGTTTTTCAATCAGAACCAAAACTCAAAATTAGTACCGGAACATTTAATGACTATCCTTACACTATCACAATCCAATCTGTCCAGTGGTTTCTGAGAAAAGTTGTTTTTAAAATTTTAGCCAATCAGATTGCAGGCCTGGTAGCCATGTTGAATTTCCAATCTGTACCAAACATTTCCACCTCTGTAAAGTAGTAACTAATGAACATTCCTGTGAAGTTCGGTTCAAATTGATCAATTACTGATGGAGAAGAAGATACAAAAGGGGAAAATTAACAGACGAGGATTAATGTAAAGTGATGAGGATGGCTCTCCTGATCTTTCTGGTGAAGGGACCTGAAAACTAATGTATGCAATATCTAAATAAGATTTAAGTTAATATGGAAAATCTTACTTTATGAGCAAGTCCTTCTAGGAGTGGAATCCAGTATACCATTACTTCTGCTGCATGAATAGGGTATGGTTCATGATCAACTGGTCTTAATAGATAGGCTGAAAATAAATCATTACTTTCATAATACGTGGAAAATATAACAGTATGCTCCCCTGACCCTATATCTTGAACTGGAATTATATAAAGACTAAAAGTAAAAGACTTAAATATCTAAATATATTTTAGTCAAATACCCACCTGGAAGTAGAAGAGCTAAAGGGGAGACATAATTATTTAATTCATTTTCAGAAAAAAGTATTCTTATATGCCTCATAACTGGCATCCAATGCAAATGACTAATTACCTGTACAGGTAAAACCATCACTCACAGGTGACTTACCTTTGTATTTTATAAGGTATATGTAAAATATTTTCAGATGAATGTTTGCATTGAGAATAAGATTGGAAAATTATGCACAACATAAAAAAAGTTAGGGCTTATATGTATAAATTAATTACATAAAAAAAATAAAGCATTTGAAACAAATTTCATAATATAAAGAATTTTCAAAATCCCATGAAGCTTTCATGTGGACCTTTAATATTTTTCAAGGATTTTGTAGGTGTACTTATACACAATGCAAAAATACCACTAATGTATTTACAGGTGTTGCAATTAGGAAAATGTTATAAGTTTGTCTTTTGTACATTTTTGGAACATAGGAAAAATGTATACAAATATATTTGTTTCTTTGCAACTCATTTTGATAGATTTTTTTTTGTAGTTTTTACATTGTTTACTGAATTTTTCACTTGTATTATTTATTTTGTTGGAATAATTATTGGGAAAATAGTTTTTGGTGTTTTTAGTTTTACCAATACTGTCACAACGCATCGAGTTTTTTGGTCATAATTTTTAATAGTACTTTGAATTTCTTTACTAATTACACACACCTACAGATCATTAATGATAATTAATACTCAACAAATGTTAATTGTATTATTTACCTTACTTCTTTTTAATCAATCAAAAGACTTGAGTAACAAAATCTCTTTAATTTTTATCTTATTTGTTTTGATAGCACTTTAATGTTGAAACTATTTTGATAACTTTTGTCAATATGTCAATAAATATGATATAAGAATTAACTTAATTTTTAATGTTGCAAAACACAATGCCATTTTTAACATGTAAAAAAAAAACTTAAAAAACTTTTATATGCAAGAATATTTTGTCATAAATTTATAATCCATATAAAATTAAATTTTAATTGTTTCCTGTAAATGCAGTAGTGAGTGTCATAAATATGTAAAGAGTTGTTTATTGAACAATATTCTGTCAGCCCTTGGAACATGAGAAACTTCCTTTATAGAGGATGTCCTTTCCTGTAAGTTTGACAGAATGATATCTTTAGATGAGCATCGTAAATCTGTCATACCAACTTATAAAAGAACCATGATATTTTTTTCTGCATAAATTGATGCAAATGAAAGGAACATCTACAACATTACAACTTTGCACTGTTTTAAATTTTCAGTTCAATGTCTGTTACAATTCCATGACAAAAAACAATAATAATAATTATTCTTTACTACAAATAGTTTAAATTTTACTAATATTGTCCTATTTATGCTGATATTTTTTTTTCAAAAAGAAATATTTCAATTAAATTTCTCAATTGTACTACATTGTACTTGCTAGTGTGTTATCAAACACTAATTAATATCATTTCCTGTACATGTATTTTCTACCTGCCCAGTTGAACAGGTAAATTTTACCTGTGGTTTCACCAGAAAATATTTTAATTAATGATTAATTTATGAGTTGTATATTAGATGACCACAGGGGTCCAGTTTTATGACTTCATGGTCAGGCATGCCAGTTATTTATCAGACTATGCCTTGAGCTGTACTGTACCTCTGTTATGGTAAAAACTACAGTAAATTAATACACTTCAGATACAATGTTTTTCCAAAGAAATCAGTGGGAAAACATGCATACAAGTCAGACTTAAAACTAAAAAACAATTGGTACAATGTACAGGCTTTCAATGTTTTTCAAGTGTACCAGAACTTCACTATTTACAGGCAGTACTGTATTAAAATTTGAACATTTTCCTGAATATCTTATATAATATATTCTTTAAAATCAGGAGGTACCACAGACCATTTAAAATGGGTAAAATTACCTGTTACTGACCACCCCTTATTTAAAGGCCTGAATGTATATGAACACAATAATACATGTACTTCTATGCAAAAATTGTATTCTCATGGGAATATTGCTATGAACTATTGACCTGTGTAACAAGACACAAACAGGGATGACTTTATTTCTAATTTTGAGAATGTTGGATTATACTGTTGAAAGAATGATTGATTGATATTTAACATTATTAAAGTGATATTAATGACGAATATAAATTTACAAACAGTAAAATAGTGTAGGTATATTGTGACACTGAGATAGGCTTCTGGTCAGAAGTTTAGATTGGTATAGGAAGACAAGGATATAATGAAGATGGTCAGACCATTTTGCTTTGCAACAGGTCGCCAACGACCATGCATAACAATCTAATTTTCAAATTTTAATGTGTTTTGAGGAAACAGATTTATATAAGCATGATGCTTGTTTCTGAATCCTATGTTCAATTGTATAGTGATATTCATGAATATCTATCAATAAAATATGCTTAAATATTAAAATCAAAACTGTACATGTATCTTGTTAAGGACTGCTGTGAGGAGAGTTTTATATGGAAGGATCATAGCATACAAAAGCACAAATTCACTTCCAATTGTAAGGGTAAGATGCAGGTCTGGTGTGTTCTACACATTTAAGAAACCCCCCTTTGGTAGGTTTGTACCCGATAGTGTGACTGCTTAATAGAGGTGACCGGCCACATTGGTAGGTTTGACTGTATATTTTTTAATAATACTGAATGGAAATATAAAGAAACACAATACCTTTGTAGTATGATTCCAAAGCAGATTCATGATCTTCACACTAAAAATAGATATAAAATATATAGTATAGATAATTACAAAAATTCAAGAAATCAGAGTATTCATGAATTTGAGTTGACTTGTAATTCAAGTACACATATAATACTGTGCACCTTTGTGGTTTAGGGGTCAGGGTTATGATGTTTAACACGACTGTCAACAATATTATATCGTGGCAGTCAGTTTTATTGGTGGAAGAAACCAGAGTACCAGTAGTAAACCACAGACTTGCAGCAAGTCACTGAAAATTTGTATCAATTAATGTTGTATCGAGTACACCTTGCCTGAGCAGGTATCGAATGCACCTTTGAGAGATGTGCAAGATCAAGAAGAATAATAATCAACTCTTTAATGATATTACCTTGGAATATCAAAAATAATACGTCTTAGGAGAGTCTTCAAGGAAATTTACCAAAGTTGAAATTCAAGTATTTTAAAATCCAGTTATTCCATTGCGACAGCTACTGTATTGTTGCTCTGGCTATAGAAATGGACAGTTACTAGGTATATAAACAAACACAGTTCGGAGAGTCTTCAATGATATCTATCAAAGTTGGAAATATTTAGAAATCCAAGTGCCAGTACCAAGTCAGGAATATTGAGTGGTCATGTGTTTGTTAGGGGTCATGTATATGTTTGTTAGGGGTATTGATTTTGCCTCCGTTTCCACAATTTTTTATTTAGATTTTGGAATTGTTCCGACTGTGTGGTTTTTTTGTTTGTTATTTTATTCTTCCATTTAACAGCAGTTTTTCTTCTGAATCCAGAAATATATGGTTGCAAGGTACTTTTAAGAGGTCTGAGCGTCTGCCAGGAAATTTACCAAAATAGAATTTCAATCCTTCCCATGCCAGAACTCATCAAAGACATTCATATTAGCAGCCTTTGTAGAAAAAAACTTTGAAATCAAATCATATGACCAGTACTCAAATGATGTGAAATCATACCATAAACAAGACTACATACAAAAATGTATGTACATGTACTCTAAAAAATCCCTGGTTTTTTTCAACAAAAAAATGATTTTCCTCAAAATCATTTGTTCAATTTCTTCCATTTAAGAACTAGCTAGTCTATGATATTTTTATTTGCAGCAATTTGTGCAAAAAAATTGAAATCACATCATTTTTATCCTGTAAGCTAGAAAGTGTGACGGACAGAACACTTTGCAATATCCCTTTCCCAATGTTGTGACAGGGGATAAACAAATACTTGTTAGTATGGTAACTAAGGATATATAAATACTTGTTAGTATGGTAACTAAGGATATATAAATATTTGTTAGTATGGTACATTATGTAACTAAGGATATATAAAAGAAGTGAGACCTTTCGAAATAAGGAACAACAAGCCTTGTATCCCATCAACTTTTCAGAATGAATTAAATCATCGTCTACATGTATATCTTTCAGGATATCAAAGGCCTTTAAACAGTGACTTCTTGCCAGGCCGAAATCATTTCTGTCAAGTAACGTTTGTGTTTCTTCTATACAGATCACAGCAGCTTCAAGGTATGATCTGGATTTTGATGTTTTTTTGTCTATACCATTTTCCATTACATTTGGAATTCTCTGATAAAGTATGGATGTATTGTTACTAGAGTTATTCACTGCAAACATGCTACTCTCATCACTAGAGATTTCTGCATTATTGGCATTGAGTGAATCTATGTTCTCTTTATCTATACTTTCACAACTGTTACACTCTATAACTGGGGTGGGGAATTCTTTATCTATACTTTCACAACTGTTACACTCTGTCCCTGGGGTGGGAGTTTCCTTATCCCTGTCATCAACATCATCTTTGAAATGAAATATTTTGAAAAGCTGTGAAAAAAAATGAAAAGTTTAACTTACAATATAGAATAGTCAGATGAATAAAGACCTGACAGAATGGTAACGAAACTGCCCAATTTCTTTATTGACTCAAAAACAACTCATAAAGATGAACATTTGAAATAATGCTTTAAAATTGGATGAGAAATAAAAGATTGAATTTGTAATTTGGCCCTTTTTTGGCTCCTTTCAGTTGAGTTTATATTGGAGACTGTAGGAGATAGAGAAAATCTGCAGAAATACAAATGTACTACTGAATAGATTTAGCACAATCATCTCAAAGAAAAAAAAAAAAAAAAAAAAAAAAACCCATCAAAATTGGATGCAAAATAAAACAAATCTGTATTCCTTCCAACTATATGAAATTTCTGAATTTTGACCCTTTTCAGTCCCTATTTCAAAATAAAAATAGCTAACTTTCTTTATTGACTGATTACGAGTATTTTGCAAATACCACATTGAAATTGGATGAAAACAAACGTTCAAATTTTGGAAATTGGCACTTTTTTGCCATTTTCTGTCAAGTCTGGTTCAGATACTGCACAAGATAGAAGAAATTTCTTCACAAACTACCAGAAGCCTTCAATACAATCAATTCAATGGAAAAAAAACATCATAATGGGATAAAAATTCATATTCTTTATTCCTTCCAAATATCCGTTTGGGAATTTTGGCCACTTTTAGACCCCTTTTCGAGATAAAACAGTTTTTAAAAAGTTTCTTAACAGCCATTCTAATATGACGCCGTGTTATCGCCAGTTTATATAATATTCAACAACAACACTTTTAGCGCAAACGCGGTAATGTTGTCAATTCGGCTATTCCGTGTACCCTCCCGCGAAATGGTGTACGTTATACTGACCTACATTTACGGTAGAAAATTAAAATTCCGCGAAATGTTGTTGACAATTTTGGCACGTAAACAACATGACGTCATATGAAGACTTCCAGTTTAGAACATAGAGATCCTGACGTTTTTTGGCTTCGTGTACGCCTCCTTGTCGAAGTGGGATTTGTAGTATTTTCCCTTTCTTTTGAATTGATGTTCATCAATGACAACATTTAGTAATCTCAAATGACAGAAATCGTATCTTTGTGTTCGGGAGGGTAACGGAACAGCCAAATACATTGTTGTGTGTATAGGCGGCGCTTTGCAAGTAAATTACCATATTTGTCCTATTAGAATCGAAATAATCCATGGCAGCCATTGTGTTATATTCATTTAACCATGGGCTGGGCCTTTATCATTTAACCATGGGCTGGGCCTTTAAAAGGCCCAGCCCATGGTTAAATGAATATAACACAATGGGTGCCATGGATTATTTCTTAAATAACCTATACTGTCGTGTCCTATGTTATGGCGCGGCCGGTGTTTTGGCGCGACGTCACTTCCGCTATCGTAATAACAAAAAATACAGAAAAGCTAAGGAAAAGGGTACCAGTCGGTAAGTATTGTCTATATTTATTTTAATATTCACAATTTCCTCTTCAAACTTATATGGTAATACCATTATACATTATGCTCCAAGTATAAGTGGTTTTTAAAGTTAAATCTTTCCTTTATTCGTTACAAGATAACTTTGAAGAATGCATGTGCCAATTCAGGGGACATGTAAACAATCTTGCAGAAAGGGGGGTAGCTGTGTTTAACGATTAAATGCACAGTTCCATGACTTTCTCCAGAAAAACTGAAATAATAGATTGAAAGTAAAAGGATTATATATTTTAATAATGAAAATTAAAAGATTTCGGCAATCGGCATATCCCGAGAAATAAATGGTAAACCCTTAGGTGCGACAAAACACTGGACAGCTCCGTATATCAAAAGATGATTATTTTGCAAATAAAAATAAAAACATTTAATCATAATTTAAAAAAAAATAAAGAGTTCAAATTTTTTTAATTCCCTCTTTCAGGTTTTTTTTTTATGTCAAAACAGTAATAGTTGCATCATGTTTTTAAAAGGGTATTTCCTTTAGCAATATAAAAAAAAAAACAATTCTCATTTAAAACAGATGCAAAATAAAAAAAACAAGCAAGTTTTACAACAAACTTTTGACATCTTGCATTGGGGTTAGTTGGAAACTACTAGCGCTACAATCCTTCAAATCAAACTATTTATTCACAAACATGTGGCTATATAATTAATCAATCTATAACCAATGGCAATGATGTTCAAGATCGAAGTCAACAATCATTTAAATGACATGGTCCATGATCACCGAAGCATTCTATGTAGCCTTATTAATATTTTAAAACAAAATGCTCATTCAAACCATGGTCATAAATAGATTAGAGAGCTCTCTGATAATAATAAACATAGCAAATAAACTGAAAGCTGTTAAACAGATCATTATGGGAAGATCAACTTTGTCCATCTTTTCCCGCGGAAATTGGTCTGGTTTTTTATTATCTATTATTAGTAATAGTATATATATATATACAACAAATGACGTCATATGAAAATAAAACAATTTTAGAGAGCAACTCTGTCAATATGTTGTCTAGATCTAAAATTACAAAATCATAAATCACTAATACCATAAATTTAAGATTTCATAATGACTGAAAATATTAATGAAGCAATGTACAAAAAATGTAAAATCTCCACCATGTTAATTATAATGTCCATACGTCATCATTATTTGATGAATTTAATCGTTCGACAATTAGGCCCTATAGTGACACTAAAAACAACGGACACAAAAGATTTCACAAGCAAACTCCCAAATGACCAAATAAACTAAACTTACTGCTTCCATGATAATTGTTGTTTCTCTTGTGTAGATCGGGGGAATTCCGAAAGTGCGATTTTCGGAAAAATCCTAATTATAGAACTTATGTTGACTTTCTTCTTCTTTCACTTTCGATTCAATGAAACGTAAAGGGGAGAGAAACTTGACAACAAATGATTTGAAGACGGACTGACCTATATAAATAAGAAAACATTTTTGGATGACAAGGCTCACTAGACACTTTCATTGAATATCAGTGAGTTTATCGTAGTTATCTCCCTTAGACTGTAGAAGAGATTTAAAATAATTTACCCATCATCATCGGACGAGATTGGAATAGCAGGGTTTATTTTAGATGGTGTTGTGTCTTTCAAAGCATTCCAAAAGGATTTTGAGTGTTTGGCGTTGAGAGAGTTAACTTTGTTAACAAGTGAAGAAAAGTAGTTATTTCGAAGATTTTTTCTCAGTTTGTTATATTCCTTTCTGTGTGATGCAAAAGTTTGCCGTAACGCACAGTTGTTTGGATCTTTGTGTAATTTTATTGACTTCCTTTCTTAAGAGAAGGCAGTCACCTGACATCCATGATTTTTTGGGTTTTACTTTCATCCGTTTTCCTTTGTATGGGGCTCTTGGGAAGCCGGTTGGAATGCTAATGTTTTTTAGCTGCATCTTTGTAGATATTACTCATTGCATTGACCATACCATTAATATCCCTATTTGTTTGATCATCTAATAATTCTTCGAGTTTTATAATGTTAGAAATGGACTCGTCATCTAATAAGGAGTTTATATATATTTCTTTCTTTTCATCAGACCAAATAAATTTGCCTGGCAGAGAATTCATCTCTGGTGAAATTTCTCTTTCAATTGACCTGGTTTTAATTGCTGCATTAATTAAACAATGATCAGATAGCTCACTTGGAGGTAATATGTTAAAATACATAATATCATAAAATAATTCAGTGGACGCCAGCATATAGTCTATAGTGCTTTTACCATTCGTAAAGAATTACTTGACACACAGATACCTCTCGATTTTCCATTTACATGTAAAGAGATTAAAAATAGTATCTCTGATTTAAAAATACATAAAAAAGAGGGCACTGACTTGATTCTGAATGAATTTATTAAATATGGATCTGGTGTTATCCTAAAAACATTAGATAAACTTTTTAATAAGATATTAAATGTAGGTATTTTTCCTGAGAGCTGGAACCTTCCTCTCCTATCATCTATCCATAAATCGGGCGATCCAACAGACCCTGGCAATTATAGAGGTATTAGCGTCTGTAGTTGCCTGGGAAAGTTATTTAATAGACTCTTGCAAAAGAGACTTGATAATTTTTTAGAAAATAATAATTTACTAAGTCCAAACCA
>MJUT01040581.1:396412-409383 GCA_002080005.1 Gigantidas platifrons | reverse complement strand
TCCTTTTTCACCTCACTGAAACACATATGGGAAATTCCGAAATTCCAGCGTTTGAGGTGCCCAAAGGGTAAATTCTTGTAAACACCGGCCTCTTTCAATTAAATTTGAAAGATTTTTTGTCATTGCAACCCCGTTCACAGTTGCCCAACAGGAGTCCACAGGTCGTCCACGTGTCACAGTTTAGAATAATCCTTCAGGTAATCCTTCAGGACCTTACAGTACCCCGTGACCCACATTAGCACGACTCACCAATTTTTTCTGAATAATGTTGTTTAATAATTCTTTATAGTAAGCTCTGTTAAAAAAATATCAACAATTTGCTTAAAAAAAGCAATTGATCAATTATACAAGACACGATACAAGTATTTGAGTTCTGACATAATTTATGTCCAAAACTGACGAGTATTCTCGCAATAAAAAAACAACCAACGAACCGACCACAACTTAACAAATCAGACAGACCACAGGTGAACATCTGGGACACTTGAAAAACCTTGAAATATCTAAATATAAACGATTCTATTCACTTGAAATATCTAAATATAAACGAGAATCGAAAGCACGGATGCCGAAAAAATTTTGTTGTTTATTTTTGGTTAATTNTGGCTTATTTAGCTTTCTGAACATTAAAAAGGTAAAAATATAAAATGAAAACACTGTTGCAGATAGAAATGTATTATGTGAGAGAATGCACTCCAACTTGTAGATTCTTAAAAATAATCAACTCGACCCTGACGGGTCTCGTTGATTATTTTTAAGAATCTACAGTTGGAGTGTATTCTCCACTACATATCCTCTGCTATTGATATACTGATCTAACACACCCTTTACAGCGATAAGCAAACCTCGGATGGATCAGCATTACGCGGTGTAGTCCTGCAACGACAGACTTTAGGTAAGTCTAATATTTTTTGTTCTATTTAAAACAGCACGTTTTTAACAAAATAGGAGTACCATCTTTTGCAGTTTTTCTTGGGCTTTCTCTACATACAAATTGTGTATAAACTACTTTAAATTGACAATTTTTCATAGTAAATTTGCGTTTTCCACGAAAATTGTTGAAACAAGCTCATAAAACAGCGGAACGGCTGATTAAAAGTCTATAATACACACCCACTCAGAACTCACAGTCCATTCTTGATTTCATACTAGCATGTTGTTGGGTAAAATTGTCCTGTTTCGAAGATATGGATGTGTTTGTATGCATGGTACAAGATTATCGAGAATAAGCTGCCGCGGATGAATGATCAGCAAAACACGGAGTCGTCTATGCACATGTGTATTGGAAATCTGTGCAGCATCTTACTATTATCTTTAAAATCAGGATTAAACCACTAATATGAATAAATATGTACATATTTCTTTCTATTTCAGGCAAATGGGAGGAAATGAAACAGTACAAATGCAATGTTTGTGCCTTTGAATGCGATTCATTGGACGGAATAGTGGAGCATTGCAAGATTCATCACAACCTTAAAGGGATATTGTCTACCAGCTGCGTAATTTTTTAATACCCAAAATTATTGTCGATTTCCGTACTAACCTTCATAAAATGAAGATTAACACCGAGTTATGCTGCAAAAGATACGATTTTTTGACAAAAAAGACCCAAAACTATCGTTATCGGAATTATTGTTCGGATGACAAGAATGTAATTTTTATTCATATTACCTTCTTATGTTACTCATCTTGAGCATGCGCACTGCTTAGAAACAATAAACAACATGTGGGTCTTGGGCAAAATGTAGTTTTGATTACATAAGTCATAAGTTTATTGGTTCACCAATCAAGGCCAGTAGTATATGGGGACAGTTCAGTTAGTATTTGAGGAGGTGGAGCGACCGGAAGTCACCTGCCTGACCGGAAGCGGCCCTGATTGAAAGTGACGTCAGTCACGTGACCGGAAGCGGCCCCGATAGGAAGTAACGTCACAGGAAGTGACGTCAGTCACGTGACAGGAAGTGACGTCATTTCCCCCCGCATTTTTTCTTTCTGTGACGTCATTTTTTCCTTACTATAGTAGTAGTACGAGGACTTCTTGGAAGCGAGTAGAACGACGCCTGTTTAACTACTCTTTTTAGTAGAATGCATGTCAAAATGTACACAATGTACGTATATTGTCGGTAAAAATAAAATAGTATTTGCATTCGATGTAAAAAGGCCAAAAACATGTTTGTTCTTTATTTAACTTTTTGGGTAGTGTTATATTTTTCACTCATGCCAGCATTTTTCTAAAGCGAAACAAAAATCAGCCCTAAAAGTTAAATTGTCGTTTCCTAGCTAATGATTATTCAAGCTCGTCATTAAAAATATTAACATAACCAGTAGTGCTCGACATGGAAGGTCATATAAAAAAAAAGAAAGAATTTGGTGTGATATTAACTATTCGCAGCTATCGAATCAAAAGGTGTGTTTTAAACAACAGATGCGTACTATGGAGGACTAGTTGATTTTGTTGAAAACGAACAATTCGCGACTCTTTTCCAAGGGTTCTTAGACCTTAGTCCTTGGAAAATAATTGATTGCATGGAGAGAGGCAGTTTTTTTACAAGCTATATCTTCAGGTATTTTCATTCCGATTATCTCCCCCTACATTTTGAATGACGTGTCCTTTTAAATATGCAAGTCATGGGTACATATTTTCTATACACTAAAACTTATTATTCTCTTGTTAAACTTCCTGATTTAAAAACAAATATTACGACATTCTGAATTATTGTGGGATAACATTGGTGGAAATTAATATTGTAAGTTTTAGTTCATTTTTTTTATCTATTTTGTTTGTGCATATGATCCAGTAAAATTATTTCATCGAAATCATGACACAGATTAGAACGCCATATTGTAGAAATTCTAAGTAAAATATTATGAAAAATATGTGATTTGACTGAATTTTTGGATGAAAGATAACGAGTCTGCTAAAAACTCAATATATCGGGTTTCAAACAGGCTGAACCTGGACAAGATGATATATCATTCAACAATAATATCCACGGTAAATTAGGCCTAATGCCCAGAGAGTAATAAAGTAGAACTTTCTAGGAAATGAAATCATTTAACCCACCAATATCGTGTCTCCACTCTGTTGTAGGATATCACACGGCTTTAGGATTGGGATGACTCTCTTTGATTATGTCATTCTCAATGTAAATGATATCTAGTTTCAATTCTATATGAAATTGTACTCACTTTTTCCTGATATGTCGAAAATAAAGATCTGACGCTTTATTTGCGATACAGAAAAAGGGCTACCAAAAGCCGTTATTGGTACCACACAGAAAACATAAGAAGAGTTATAAGATACCAAAAGGGTTTTCAGACGCCATAAATCGAAGGACAGACAATACAATGACCGAAAGAAAAAAGGCCAAACAATGATCTACAATACATCACAGGCGCTCGTGGCACGGAATTACAACAACTTTTTAAACTTTCTGTTTACATATTTATTTTCATCTCTTTTTCCTTATTTTAACTAAATAAGGAAAAAGTTATGGAATAATAAAGAAATAAAGAAATGTTATTGAAAATAAATATGCAAACAGAAAGTAAAAAAAAAGGGTGTGGTAAGTGCCAGGAGCAACTGTCCAATACACAGAAAAGTAAAGATCTAGCAACACGAGCCTCACTAACACCCGAGAGTAAACTCAGGTGCTCCGTAAAAGAGTAAACAGTTCCTGCTCCATAAGTGGCACTCATCGTGTTACTCTTGTAATAAACCAGGTGGTAAGCCATGAATTAAGAAATGGTTGAGTCGTGATTACGACAAACGGAACATGTACGTTGTCATCTTAACGGTAAACCAAGTTATGGTGGTGACCATAAAACTCTCCAAGTAATGACTTCAACTTAGAATTCCTTCAAACTTCATTTTGATATTGTATTTTCATTTTTCAGGTATCACAGTCAAGCGATGGAGTTGAAGGATGATAGTTTACAAAAGATGTTTATACAGAACATGTATCAAGCATGGATGGACGAAATGTACTGTGACGCCATCATAAATTGTGGAACACATTCTATCAAAGCACACAGACTAGTACTGGCCTCAATATCAGATTATTTCAAACATCTGTTTAAATATGAAGTAACTGACGATGATAATAAAAGATGCTATCTATTAGACTACTCTATTGTGAATGCCAATAGTCTAAGAAATATCATTCAGTTTGCTTACACTGGTAAAATTACCTTAGATATCAACTCTGTTCAAGATTTGTTTGTAGCAGCTAATTACCTACAGATAGACATCATAACACAGAAATGCGAGAATTTCATTAAAAATAATATTATGGAATATGAAAATGAAGATATCATATATTTACTTCGTTTTGCCAACATGTATGGCATGAAATCGTTAATGGATCCGATTTGCAACCGTATTTCAGAGAACTTTTATACTATTACTCAGGGGAGAGCTTTCTTTCATTTAAAACCTGTAGACATAAAATCGTTGCTTATGAATACAAATTTGTCGGTGCTCGTACATGGAATACCTGTAATACATCCGGAGGTTGAAATCCTTAAACTTGTGGGTTTGTATCTCAGTAAAAATAGCGACGTATGTGGACAGGGCGTTATATCAGATCTTGTGGAGGAAATACATTTCAATGAAATTAAACGTCTCGATCATTTGAAGTCAATAATTGTTTCCTTTCCTATATTGGATTGTCCTAAATTCCAGTTAATATTATGTCTGCGACAAATTCACAATCTGAATACAGAAGTTTATATTGAAAAACCCCTTGGTCCGATTAATAAAGAGAAACGAAGAAAATTCTCAAACTTTAATAAACGTCTAAGATATGGAAGACAGCATTGTAGTGAAATGGGACAAGAAAAATCAAAATCACCTGGAACAGTAGATATGGATAGTGACACAGCGGATCGTCCTGTAAAGTTTACAATATGGGTGACAAAAACTGAATTTAACTTCGATATCATTGGAGGAATAGCTATAGAATATCTAAATGGCAGAAATGTTATGTTTGGAAAGGAACGGAAAGATTCAAGTGAAAATTCAGTACACACATTTCACCTTGGTGATAATGAATTTATAATAGTAGTTATATTAGGAACAACCCACCATCTAGTTAAAATCAAATTTGTTAGTAATTTTGGAAACACATATGGACCTTTTGGCGGTAATGATGGATATGAACAAGAAAAGTTTTATTTTAATTTTAGAAATAATAGTTATCTTTATTCATTGTTCGCAAAAGATACCCTTAACGGAGTTGGGCTATGTTGTTTGAGACTGTTGTGGGTATATTTTTCATCAGATGACGATTCAGGTGATGACGATATGCATGATGAAATTCTGTACAACGATAGTGATGAAAATAGTGACGAAGACGAAGACGATATCGATTTTGATGATGAAGATCTGGACAACGATAGTGATGAAAACAGCGACGAAGACGAAGGTGATACCGATTTCGATGATGAATTTTAAAATGCATATTCATTTATCGCATTTTATTGATGTCGTCGCGATCATGCGTCGTGTATCATGTACCAAATATACTCCAATACAGGACATCTCCCTTTTCAGAACGGGGCAGGTCCATCATTTTGTCAAACTGCATGTGCTAAAAATGTTTTGGTTGAAGACTTTTGCTTAAAAATGTTCGTTTGTCACGTTGACACAGATTCCAAAATAGCCGAAAATTAGCAAAAGTCTGGTACTGTGACAATTTTAGCACACATATTTAAAACAAATCGTGATAATTTGGGTCAAGTTGTTGCGGTTCTGAATGCATAGAAGTTTTTACAGGACCCCATAGAAAGTTGGACCACACGAATTAAACATTTCATAATATGGACAATCAGGATAATTATTACCATTCACACTCCACTATAGCTGGTCACATTAAGTTGTCTGTTCAACTGTAAATCTTAAGCTTGTTCTCTAATATCACCGAGTTATTACTTCTGAATACTTAGATGTTTGTTAACACACTAATAGCTATCTGAATTAGTTCAATCTTATCTTCCCATACAATCCGGAATCATATAAAAGAAGTGAAATAATAGTTTTCATCTAACATTTTCTTGTTATTTTGATTACAGCTTTTTCACTTGCACTACAGTGAAGCTTCCATAAACTGGCCACACACAAGAATTAAAAAAATTCCATCGGTCTTAAGGGGTGTCGGGTTTGTCGATATTTCATAATTTTGAAGAATTATCTCCCTTTTAGTAGAGTGTCTGTACTACTGTACTAAGCTAGGAAGTAAACGGTTATTTATATATCAATTGGATTTTGAAACTGTTCCTACAGTGTGGTATTTTATTTCATTTTATTTCATACTTCACCTGAAGAAGAAGAATATTTTATTTCCAATTCGGGCCGTTTCCGGCATGTTACATAAAAAATCCAAAAGATACATAAACTCTGCTAAAAACAAAAACTGCAAGACAGCACGCATTATGTCATAAGAATTTCATATAATACATGAACTACAAAACAATAACAAATATAACTAATTGCTGTATTAACCCCAAGGTACTAAAAGTTTTCACACGAGAGCTGGACTTTATCAAAAAGGTTTTTTCTTTCATGTTCATAACAGCTGCAATTAAGGAGAAAATGTACTTCATCCTCTACCTCATTAGATTTACATACAGTGTGTGGCCAAAAGTATTCGCGCATGTAAAAAAAATCCCTATATAATCAACCAAAACCATATTTTTTCAAAAAATTATTGTGAAGTCATTTCTGGATAGATGCTAACAAATTTTACACCAAAACATTCGGAATTGTCTATATTTTGATTGTTTATTTGCTCATTATGTTTATATGAGTTGTTTTTATTTGTACATAATTTAAATATGATTGTTAATTTTTAGGATTTATTTTTAGTTGAAATATATAAGAAAATCAAAGTCAATTTTTATTTGTTGTGTATAAATTATGTACAAATAAAAACAACTCATTAAACATAATGAGCAAATAAACAATCAAAATATAGACAATTCCGAATGTTTTGGTGTAAAATTTTTTAAAATCTATCAAGAAATGGCTTCAGAATAATTTTTTGAAAAAATATTGTTTTGGTTGATTATATAGGGATTTTTTTTTACATGCGCGAATACTTTTGGCCACACACTTTAACTGGAGGGCACTTATTCTGAAAGCTGTGACACATTTTCTAACCTCTCGATTCTTTATAACTGACAAATATTTCTCTTTATAAATGTATGTTTTAAAAAGCGCGTAAGTGAGTAATTTTCCTGTCTGATTATTCGCAATATCTGATATTATACCAGCCCGCGTTTTTTATATCTCTGTACCTATTTATTCTTTAACATGAGCATCAGGTCATCACTGTTAATTCTATTTTTATCTATACCAATTTGGTGTAGCAAGAAGTAAATTGATGAAACCCAGCTATTCTTTTTATTTTCATATAACTTGTAACTTTCTTGAAATGCATTAGATATTAACTTGTCTGGTTTCGCTGAGGTCAACCGCTGCTAAATTTCTTCTTCTTCTTCTACTTTACCTGTGTATGTATGTTCGTTGATTTAAAAATTTATGATAAACGGGATGACTTCAATTTAAAAATCATAAATTTTCTAAATATGTGCAGCAATATACCAGCTTCGCCTGCATATGGTGTTTACATCTAGCAATTGATTCGTTATGCAAGGGCCAATAGCAATTATTCTGATTTATTGAAACGTCATCTTTATCTGAGAAACAGGCTACTGGACCAGGGCTATAAAAAGATTCGCCTTATTCGATCTCTTAAAAAGTTTATATTCCGATACCAGGATCTTGTCGAAAAATATTCTGTCTCTGCAGAGACGATAATAAACGATGGATTTTCATAAAGTAAATACGGAAAATGTATAAAGATAAGGATTAAGTAATTGTGGTTTAGACATGACGTCATTCAACATCTCATTTTAAATCAAATTGTGTAAGGAAATGACCGTTTAGTTAAATCGTTCTGCAGAGACGATAATAAACGATGGATTATCATAAAATACTGCGTTGACTACTATTATTTCTATTTTGTCCCAGTATTGTTAAAAATACTGTTATAGTGACAACCGGAACCTTTTAACCATATAATGGAAGCGGGGGATTTGGCGCCGTAAAATATGATTCAACCCACCATTTCTTTGGAAATGCCTTTACCATGTCAGGGCCATTGTGGTTTTCTCAGTTTTCCGGTTGTTGACTGATTTTGTCTGTTTGTTGACTTATGAGTTTTAGCCTTTCCCTTTGGAAGATTGCTCGGTGTTCGGTAACTTTGTTATTACCCTTATTTAAATGATTTATTATGATGTATTGCACTCTTTGTTTGTTATTTATAATACAAATAAAAAAAAAAATGAAAATTGTGTTCTTAATACTTTTCAAGATTAAAATTTTATAGCATTAAATTCAATGGATTATAGGTATGGTGTTTAACGCCACTTTCAACAATATTTCAGTTTTATTGGTGAAGGAAAACGAGGAACACAGAGAAAACAATCAACCTGCAGCAAGTCACTGACAAACTTTATCGCATAATTAATATTGTATTGAGTATACCTTGCCATGAGCGGGATTCAAACTCACAACTTTAATGGTGATAGGCACTGATTACACAGGTAGTTCTTAATCCAGCTACCATACGTTCACAAGCAATTTAAAAAATAGCACATGGATCTATCTACATGTGTAAAATAAATACAACACAAGTACAATGTAACTATGAAATAAAACTGTCCATAGATAATTGTGTAGTCTTTCTTTACCACAAGGATATCTAACTAAAATAATATAATAAAAACGTAGTTATCTATAATTTAGCGCTCAAGGGGCGACTCGTTTCTGGAATAACCATCTCCATGTATGCTCCAAGTCAAAATATTGAAAAGCCAAATAATTTAAAAGTCTTTGGGGGCAAACAAAATCAAAGGGCCAAAACAAGATATCCTAAATCAGTTATGGTCATCTATGTCTGAGGGAAGACATACATGTACTGTCGTAGGCCGGTGAATATACAACAGACGTGCTGGTGTGTTTCATCTAATGACATGGACAGTCTTATTAGACAGCTGTACTCGTGCCATTACCGTTGTCAACAGCATTGTCGTGGCTATCTTGTGTTTCATCTGTATAGTAATGTCCGACAAGATCTTTTCACAATCGTATATTATCTTCTGTTGGGATAGCACTGTGGAAGTTGGTGTGAAGTTGATTTGGTAATTCACGGAGATCACTGGTAGGACCGTCGTGGTCGTGGTCGTGTCGTAGTTGGCTTTAGAGTTGTGAGTTCATGGCGAAGCGTACTCGATGTAACATTATGTGAAATAGTTTGTCAGTGACTTGCTACAGGTCGGTGGTTTTCTCCGGGTACTCCGGTTTCCTTCACCAATAAAACTGACCGCCACGATATAACTGAAATATTGTTGAAAGTGGCGTTAAACACCATCAAACAAACGAACAAACAAACACATTCGTCCTCTTCAACTATATCTAAAAGCACACTCGGTTCCAGCTTCTCAGAGTATGAAAGAATAATCCCTATGACTAAGTTATTTCCCCTTATTTAGAGTGATTATTAATCAGGGAGAATACTCGTGAAGGATCTATATCCGTCCCCTTAACCTCTCAGTCAGTCTACCTCTTTACACAGATGCATAGCTCCATAAGAAGGTGGGTGTTTTATGGGACATACTGTTTCACACGTATGTGCATCACATCTTCAGAAACAACATATTAATGTGCTGTTGATGAAAGCAAGCAATTCTAACAATCTATTATTTCAGCACTACCCTAAACCTTAAGTCGGTAATTGAGGTGACGGACAATACAACAGTGGTTGCTTATCTAAAGTCCAGAGAGGCATCCACTGTTTCTCCCTGAATCAGTTAGCCAGGAAAGTAGTGCTTTTGTAATCTCCGTTCGAGATCAATCTTGTGAAAACCCTCAGAAAAACTCTCAATATTCTGACATTACTTATCAATGGCACTTACACAAGTGAACGCCGAATCGTAACTACAACAATCGATGTTGAATGCAATCGCCTCTTCATTAGGATCGTCCCTATTATATAAAAATAGAACCTAATTTCTCCATTCAGGATATTCCCCTTCGATAGGGGCGTCTGCTTTTTGTACGAGAGGAATTCGGATGCACAGCTCGTCGCCCTTAGAACGTTACATGAATGAGTCGTCAACTCATCAGTCAGATTTCAACACCGACATATGCTGATCTTTCTTGATAGTACCTCGTTACACTCACATGAAGCCAAATTCAGCGACTTTACACTCAAATTCGGACCAGTCAACACTCGACCAGGGCATCAACCGAGCGTTTAAATTGAGATACATTACGAAATCGTGATGAACAAATGGAGTCTCTACTTTCAAAATTTGATCACACCATGTCAGCTTCGCAGCTGTGAAGACACATTACCTTACTGGGCGGCATTTACTGGGTAACACGAGCGTGAGAAAACGCAAAAGACACCACCATTCAGGAACGCTTTGTACTCGCCCACTTTCTACCTAATGCTGAACCAAACAGTTACGATAACAACGACGACGATAATGATATTATGTTGATATGTCCTACCAGTGATCTCTGTGAATTACCAAGTCAACTTGACACCCATTTCCACAGTGCTATCCCAACAGAAGATCAAATACGATCGTGAAAAGACCTTGTCGTACATTACTATACAGATGAAACACAAAATAGTCATGACAATGCTGTTGACAACGGTAATGGCATGAGTACAGCTGTCTAATAAGACTGTCCATGTCATTAGATGAAACACACCAGCACGTCTGTTGTATATTCACCGGCCGACGACAGTACATGTATGTCTTCCCTCAGACATAGATGACCATAACTGATTTAGGATATCTTGTTTTGGACCTTTGATTTTGTTTGCCCCCAAAGACTTTTAAATTATTTGGCTTTCCAATATTTTGACTTGGAGCATACATGGAGATGGTTATTCCAGAAACGAGTCGCCCCTTGAGCGCTAAATTATAGATAACTACGTTTTTATTATACTATTTTAGTTAAATATCCTTGTGGTAAAGAAAGACTACACAATTATCTATGGACAGTTTTATTTCATAGTTACATTGTACTTGTGTTGTATTTATTTTACACATGTAGATAGATCCATGTTTTTCTTAAATGCTTGTGAATGTATGATTGTTCGATGAAGAACTACCTGTGTAATCAGTGCCTATCACCATTAAAGTTGTGAGTTTGAATCCCGCTCATGGCAAGGTATACTCAATACAACATTAATTATACGATAAAGTTTGTCAGTGACTTGTTGCAGGTTGATTGTTTTCTCTGTGTTCCTCGTTTTCCTTCACTAATAAAACTGAAATATTGTTGAAAGTGGCGTTAAACAACACACCTATAATCCATTGAATTTAAGGCTATGAAATTATCATTTTGAAAAGTATAAAGAATAAATTAGACGTATACAATGTTTTTGTTTTATTTGTATTAGTATTTTTCGGAAACGATTATAGTCACACTCATACTTTGATTTATACTTCTACAGGTAAAATCAATGATAGGGGTGATATCAAATTAGGTATTTAAAAGGTAATTGTAAAGGAGAAGCCACCAAGATTTAAAAAAATCATGAGTGAAGTCAAATGTCTGTATGATATTTTATTGATAGAATAGAATTTGTCGACGTCTCACAAATGCACCACATAGTTCAACAATTTTCTTCATTTTGCGCCTTGGATGACGCCATAGTGTACCAATAACTCTGTACCGTTTAATATCGCAAATTGCATGCTCAACTTTGACCTTATAATGTGTAATTAGCCGATTGAGTTTTCTGCATTTTCTTCGTTTATGTGGAGGGCGCAAATTTAGTTGTCGACGGGTGTATGGTGTCACTAGGGGATAATGGCTGGGATAAATCTTATCACAGTCGCTTGAATTTCAATGATTTAAATAAAGGAAGAGTAAAAAAAAATATTGTATATATCAATGATTTAAACAAAGGAAGAGTAAAACAAATATTGTACTATATATATACAATATTTTTTTTACTCTTCCTTTATTTAAATCATTGAAATTCAAGCGACTGTGATCTTATCTTACAACGTTTTGTGAAAAATTTAGTTCTGCATTGTATCCGATTTGTGGCATCATTCCAAATTGTTGAGCATCATTTTGATGTCCTAGACATCCAGACTGCATGTGACAAAATCAAAATTGTGTTCTGGAAAACAAGGAATCTTGAAGTGAGCTTGCCTGAAATAATGACATTTTTGGGACTACGCGCTTCTCCCTATATACATGTAAATATCACGGTTTACAAAATATGTTGATTGGATATTGGGACATTTAACGTACATGTCTTAGTATCGGATAATTTCACAGAAATCTACACACGTACACTCAATGACATTTTTCATACTGTTGTCAAAAACAAATAAAATATATAATATTTATTTCCATCTTTTGAGAGACAAAAAAAAAAAAGAAGTATCAATTAAAATCGATCCCAAGTCTAAATCCAAAACAATAAACAGATCTAGCAAACAATTTTCCAGAATACAAATGTCATCATTAGCCATTCTTCCACTTTTGAGGTTAAAAAGTGGGGGGGGGGTCCTCGTCACGGCTCATCAAAAGTATTTTTACAGATCAATTGAAGGCAGGTAAATACATTCTTCTGGTCACATTTCACAAAAATATGTAATCCACTGTAATTGAGAAGGTATTTTTTTTTACCATTTCTACATACTCACTAGTCGGGTCTATTTTGTCAACAAGTGAACGGTGGATGTGTCCAGTAATTCATGTAATATTGACATCGGGTTGAGAGAAGAAAAACAACAAAGAACAACACAGAAGATCACATTGAAAAAAAGGTTCATAAAAACGTAGACGAAAGGCGTACATGCATATCATAAAGAATGTAAACTAAATTTGACTGAAAATGATTCACGGACAATGTCCCCATCACGATTCA
>MJUT01040581.1:370606-389487 GCA_002080005.1 Gigantidas platifrons | reverse complement strand
TCTGTTTAACAAGTTGATCAATAACAAAAATGCGTTCCCCTTTTAACTTATGTACACTATTTACACTCATCAAATGAATGGATTGAGATCTAGCTGCATTTATCAATGCTATTAAAAATGTCAATTTTAAAGTTAAATCTTTTAGTGACAAATATTTCACCGGTGATAATTTACGTAAATACAACAAAACTTGATTAACGTCCCAAGTTGACTGATATCTAGGTCTTGATGGACGAATGTTAAAAACACCTTTCATAAAGCGAATTATCAATGGATGCTGGCCTAGTTCAAAAAGTTCTGTTAAAAAATGTAGTATTGGTTTTACAGAATTTTGAATGTAATCAATTTGTTTTTTATTACAGTACTGAACCCATTTTTGTATATATCCTTTGTATTGTTTCCTGGTTCCTGGTTTCCAAGACTGGATAAGTATGTCTGTTGTTCTGTATGAAAATCCTTGTTTTCTGAAATTTCTCCGGAGACACGACATGCAATCATTACTATCTTCTTGTGAAGTGGATGTGGCGACTGACTGTGATGAAGACTCAGAAGGTACTTGGTTTGTGGTAGTATAAGAGGATTGTCTGTTAACAGTTCCATGAGTCTTGGAAACCAAGATTGTGTCAACCATAATGGAGCTATTACTATTCCTTTGGCTTTGTCCTGTCTTATTTTACAAATGCAGCGACTCAACAGACTGAAAGGGGAAAACAAATAGATTAAATCAAAATTTCCCCAATTCATGCTAAAAGCATTCACGCAGGAGCATTTCGGATCTGGCTTCCATGAACAGTAGTTTTCTACTTGATAATTAAGCCTAGAGGCAAACAGGTCAATATCAGGTTTGCCTCATAGAGAACATAGCTCTGTAAAAACATTTTGATTTAATTTCCACTCTAACTGATCTTCAAAGACTTTACATCTGCTTTAGCATTAGAAATCCCAGGAATATGAGTACATGTAAGCCAGATTCTGCACAGTATCCAAATATCTTTAGACACTTCATTGCAATCTTTTGATTTGGTTCCTCCCATATTTGTAATGTAGGAGACGGCTATAGAATTATTTGGCATTACTTTGATATGTTTGTTTTTTTGTCAAATGAAGAAAATATTTCAATGCAAAAGAAATGGCCAATAATTCTAAATAATTGATAGGATATTGGCTTTCGCTGGAGTTCCATCGACCCCCTATTTCAGTATCATCTAAAACCGCACCCCAACCATGCAACGATGCGTCAGTTTGAATTGTAATTTCTGGATTACCATGGGAAATATGTCGGACTTCGTGTTTAACATTTTCAATCCACCATTTAAGGTCATCCTTCATTTTGTTTGAAATAAACATGTCCCTATCAAAATTGCCTTTGGAGTGCTCTAAGGCTAATATTTTTTCCTTTTCTAGATGTCTATAAAACAGTTTTCCAAATTCTATTGCAGAAAAGGATGCGACGATAAGACCAATCACTTTTGCAACTTGTCTAATTTTAGCTGTGTTTTTTGTAAATAAATTTGTACATTGAGTAATGATGTTTTGTTTTTTCTCTTCAGGTAGTGAAACTATCATATTTTCTGTATCTATAATATTACCAAGAAATACTATTCTTTTGGTTGGTGTAAAAACTGACTTATCTTTGTGAATTTCAAACCCCAACTTGGACATAAGTTTGACAGTTTCTTGAACATTATTACTGCATTCTTCTACACTGTCTCCGCAAAGGAGACTGTCATCAATATACCCAATATTGGTAAAACCTAAAGTTCTTAAACTGGCTTCATTAACTTCGTAAACAATCTAGGAGCGGAGGAAATTCCATTTGGCAAGCAAGTGTATTGATAAATTTTTCCTTTCCATTGAAAACGTAAAAACTTTTGATGTTCTGTGGCAACTGGAACACTGTAATAAGCATGCCTAAGGTCAATAGATGCCATATAACAATTTTTTGTAATGATTTTAATCGCATTTTCAAAAGTGTCCATTTTAAAATGGTGGTATTCTACAGATTTGTTAAATTTCTTGAGGTTCAAAATCAAACGAAATTCGCCATTCTTTTTTGGTCTCAGAAAGATAGGTGATAAATAATGACATTTTTCTGGCTCAACAACTTTTAAAACAACCATTTGCAATAATTTCTCAATTTCATTTAAAATAATTTGAGATTCTTTTTCATTAAATACAGATAAATTATTGAAAGACTTTTAAATTTTCTCAATTTCATTTAAAATAATTTGAGATTCTTTTTCATTAAATACAGATAAATTATTGAAAGACTTTTGTTGTGGTTCCTCATTATCAATAAATTCAATATGGCAATGTTTTACTATGTCTAAAATAAAATTATCTGAAGTTATTTTTTCCCATTCAGAGAAATTTTTTTCAATACACCTGCTTTGAAGTTAGAACTTACTGCATTTGATTTTTCTAATTTTTGTCTCTCTGTTGTGCTTGTGAATTTCCTCCTCGCTGGAAGTTTTTGTGTGGTATATTTTGGTATCTTGTACCCAGGGGGCAAGCCCCTGCCTCTGGCTCCTCTGTTTCCACGGTAGCCACCTCTACCACCACGGTGACTTCTGCCACCTCGATATCCACCTCGCCCACGTCCAAAGCGAAGCTTATCTTTGAACAATCCTCTATGTCCTTTGCTGTTTTGGAGACGTCGTCCCCGAATAGCCATTTAGTGAAAGGTACAGAGTGGGAGCATAGGTGCAAATATTCTGACATAAGTTCTGGTTTAGGAAAATCTCGCCTTGTAGTATTTATTTGTCTGTTTGCATGGCCCAAAAGTGCAAGGACATCATTGCATTTATCAATATATTCGTTCATATTAGGACCATCGTCTTTCTCTACAACTTGATAATTTTGTGCCATCTCATTAACTGTCTTTGTCAAGATAATAGCTGCCTTTATTACAGATTTTTCAATGAACTGTAATTTTTTATCTGCTGTTTGTGCCATAGGCGATAAAACATTCCAGATTAACTGGTTTGTACGTACAATAGTGAGTCCCTTACAATTTTCTGGACGAGCAATGTTCTCGTCTTTGGTTAGCTCAATATATTGGTCTTCATTCATTCCGTTTCTAAATAAATCAGTAATATTTTCTGCCAAGAAATCGTCTATCTTACTATCACAGATTTCCTGAACTCTACATCTTTTAGCCATAGATGAAAACCTACTAGTGTTGTTATTAGTATCTTGTCTTTGTTTTTTGGGAGGAGGCTCAGTAATACCTTCATTTTCCTCACCTTTATCTTGCTCTTGATAATCATCATCATAATTTTCATATTCATTATCATATTCATAGTTTTCTATATGGTATATTCGTTCAGAAAGAGATTTATCTTCATCTCCCTGTTTTTTCTGGGCTTCTTGTATATTATTCAGTGCTGCCATGATTGCATCATGGTTAGTATTACTGTGTGAAGTGCTAGAAACAGGTTCATTCAAAGTCTCCTGTTCTACTGCTTTATCGTCAGCACCCTTGACTTGTTTTTGTGTGTTTTGTAACTCAAAAGTTTATGGCGCCCGGAACCACTTCCGGCATTAACAGACCCAGATTTGGACTTTGAATCATTTTTCTTTTTACCAGCAGCGCTCGTATTGTCCTTTTTCTTACTTTCATCATCGTCCTCTGCTAACAATATGTCATCAAATTTGGTAATATCTTCCTCAGAAAACTTTTTTCTAGCCTGAACCATACGATCAGCCATTTTGATTTTCACAACCTCGTGGTAAAGTCCAGTTTACGACAATGTCGTAAAAAAAATTAAAAAATCATAAAATTTACCGAATTACATCCGGTGACTACAAATTGTTTACACACTGTAAAAAAACCTTTAATACGTTTGCCAATAAAGAAATATTAAAATGTCAACAGCGTTGACAAAAACCTTTAATAAAGTTTAGACTGAGAGACGATGCGAACACACGTCCACACCGTCGAAAGTACGCTGTCACACTGAGGAATTGGCATGCGCATCACAATCTCATTTGATCCCGGAAGTGTTTACAACGAAATAAAATCAAAGGGCCAAAACAAGATATTCAAAATCAGCTACGGTAATCAATGTCTGAGGGAAGATATATATGTACTGTCGTCGGCCGGTGAATACGACAGACGTGCTGGTGTGTTTGCTCTAATGACATGGACAGTGTTGGTAGACTTAGAACAGCTGTAATCACGCCATTACCGCTGTCAACAGCATTGTCGTGGCTATCTTGTGTTTCATCTGTATGGTAATGTGCGACAAGGTCTTTTCACAATCGTATTTTATCTTCTGTTGAGATAGCACTGTGGAACTTGGTGTCAAGTTGATTTGGAATTTCAAGGAGATCACTGGTAGGACATATCAACATAATATCATTATCGTTGTCGTTGTTATCGGCACCGTCTGGTTCAGCATTAGGTAGAAAGTGGGCGAATACAACGCATCACTGAATTGTGGAGTGGTTTGCGTCTTTTCAAACTGGTGATACCCAGTGGATGCCACCCATTAAGGTAATGTGACTTCGCAGTTACGAAGCTGACATGGTTTGGTCAAATTTTGAAAGTAGAGACTCCATTTGTACATCAGGATTTCGTAATGTATCTAAATTTAAAAGCTCTGTTGATGCCCTGGTCGAGTGTTGATTGGTCCGAATTTGAGTGTAAAGTCGCTGAATCTGGCTTCATGTGAGTGTAACGAGGTGCTATCAAGAAACATCAGCATATGTCGGTGTTGAAATCTGAATGATAAGTTGGCGACTCATTCATGCCCCGTTCTAAGGGCGAGCGAGCTGTGCATCCGATTTACCCTCGTAGAAAAAGCAGACGCCCCTATCGAAGGGGAATATCTTGAATTGGAGAAACTATATTCTATTTTTTATATAATAGGGACGATCCTACTGAAGGGACGATTGCATTCAACATCGATTGTTGCCGTTTCGATTCGACATTCACTTGTGTAAGTGCCATTGATAAGGAATGTCAGAATATTGAGTTTTCTTGGGGGTTTTCACAAGATTGATCTCGAACGGAGATTACAAAAGCACTACTTTTCTGGCTAACTGATTCAGGGAGAAACAGTGGATACCTCTCTGGAATTTAGATACACAACCACTGTTGTATTGTCCGTCGCCACAATTACCGACTTTAGGGTAGTGCTGAAATAATAGATTGTTAGAATTACTTGTTTTCATCTACATCACGTTGATATGCTGTTTCTGAAGACAGTTTGTTCCATGAAACATCCCAACTTCTTAGGGAGGCATCTGTGCATAGAGTTACAATGGGAGGTTAAAGGTGGTAGATATAGATCCTCCATGAGTATTCTCCCTGATTAATAACCACTCCTGATAAGGGGAACATGACTTAGATATATATAGTGATTATTGCTTCTTGCAATGTGTTTTTAGATAGATTTTACAAGGACGATTATGAAGTCGTCCTAATGGTACAATAACGGGGGATAGCAAGACGAAATCTTTTATGAGTACATTGTACCCTGAAATAAGTTTGTTGGACTGGCTGTACCACTTTGGTAAACACCTTGTTGTTCATGTATTAATTGATGGTAGAGGCTGTAGGAATGTAGATATTGGAAAGGTCCAATAAAGAAGTCACAGTCCAGTCTTGATATTATCTTTAATTTCTTATATTCGATTCGGGTTGCTGGACATTATCTTAAGTTTCTGATAATTGAATTGACTAAAATTTTGCAGTTACATTTAGATTTTAAATGCTAGTCGTGTGATTTTGAGGTAGAAGATTCATGTTGCTCTAGAGTTATTCACTTTTTACGTAGATTTGTTTCTTACCTCTATCACCGACTAGACTGTTACCGAACTTGACAATGAGTAAAAGGACACCAGGGGTCTTTTAAGAAACAGGAAGTGTTTACCATTCATGAGCACCTGAGTTCACCCCGTATTTTTCTGGGGTTCGTGTTACTACTCATTTTAGTTTCCTGTGTTGTGCTTTTGTTTTATTTGTCTTCGTTCTATGTCTTGCACGTGTCTTTGGATTGTCCATTCTTGTTTGTGCATGGTTCTCTCTAACATTAATATCATCCAGTAGCTCTTAAAATCCACCCACTCCTTTCAAGCCCCACTTTCAACGCACCAGTACAAATCGAATTTACTAACGTTTGAATGTAACATGAATGTAGATTGAATACCTAGTGGAGAATATATCTTTAATCTCTGAGGGCAAACGCTGTCGATCAAGGGTTGGTTGCCTAATGGTTATGATGAAATCCTTTTAGGATTGCGACTATACTTCAGTAACTAGGTATTGGTTCGCACACAGCTCATCTCGAGGTGTCTGACTTGTATGTTACCAAGTTTTTATCGTTGGTTTCCTACTAGTCCCAACAATACATGTGAAAAACGTGCTTTGAACTTGGAAATCGCATGAGTGAGTGGGTGACTCGACAATTGTCCAGCTATATCAATCATGGTGAGAACAAGTTAATTTTCTATGAAATGATGATGAGGTCTGCTTTGTACTAGACCAACAGCTTAGTTGGATTTTTATAGTGTTAGCTCACTGAAACAACAGTCCGCGGATAGACATGTCGCCCACTCGGACACATTATTCTAATTCCGAGTCCAAGTATTTGGGTTTTCCCCTAAATGCTGCATGTTTAACGAAGAAGCAACAAATACAAATTTTATAGTCCTTGGTTTGAGCCGATCGGGGTTCAAACCCATGGTCTACAGCACTCGAGGCGAGCACGCTAACTATTACACCACCTAATAAAGTTTATCTGGTGCTCGATTCATGTAGAGTGAACGGGAAGAAGCGGCAACAGTGTAAGTACAGACGTTACAGAGGACATTCTTGGAAGCGAGTAGAACGACGCCTGTTTAACTACTCTTTTTAGTAGAATGCATGTCAAAATGTACACAATGTACGTATATTGTCGGTAAAAATAAAATAGTATTTGCATTCGATGTAAAAAGGTCAAAAACACGTTTGTTCTTTATTTAACTTTTTAGGTAGTGTTATATTTTTCACTCATGCCAGCATTTTTCTAAAGCAAAATAAAAATCATATTTCTTGCTTGGACAACATATAGCCCCCCCTAAAAGTTAAATTGTCGTTCCCTAACTAATGATTATTCAAGCTCGTCATTAAAAATATTAACATAACCAGTAGTGCTCGATATGGAAGGTCATATAAAAAAAAAGAAAGAATTTGGTGTGATATTAATTATTCGCAGCTATCGAATCAAAAGGTGTGTTTTAAACGACAGATGCGTACTATGGAGGACTAGTTGATTTTGTTGAAAACGAACAATTCGCGACTCTTTTCCAAGGGTTCTTAGACCTTAGTCCTTGGAAAATAATTGATTGCATGGAGAGAGGCAGGTTTTTTTACAAGCTATATCTTCAGGTATTTTCATTCCGATTGTCTCCCCCTACATTTTGAATGACGTGTCCTTTTAAATATGCAAGTCATGGGTATATATTTTCTATACACTAAAACTTATTATTCTCTTGTTAAACTTCCTGATTTAAAAACAAATATTACGTCATTCTGAATTATTGTGGGATAACATTGGTGGAAATTAATATTGTAAGTTTTAGTTCATTTTTTTTTATCTATTTTGTTTGTGCATATGATTCAGTAAAATTATTTCATCCAGATCATGACACAGATTAGAACGCCATATTGTAGAAATTCGAAGTAAAATATTATGAAAAATATGTGATTTGACTGAATTTTTGGATGAAAGATAACGAGTCTGCTAAAAACTCAATATATCGGGTGTCAAACAGGCTGAACCTGGACAAGATGATATATCATTCAACGATAATATCCACGGTAAATTAGGCCTAATGCTCAGAGAGTAATACACTAGAACTTTCTAGGAAATGAAATCATTTAACCCACCAATATCGTGTCTCCACTCTGTTGTAGGATATCACACGGCTTTAGGATTGGGATGACTCTCTTTGATTATATCATTCTCAATGAAAATGACATCTAGTTTCAATTCTATATGTAATTGTACTCACTTTTTCCTGATATGTCGAAAATAAAGATCTGACGCTTTATTTGCGATACAGAAAAAGGGCTACCAAAAGCCGTTATTGGTACCACACAGAAAACATAAGAAGAGTTATAAGATACCAAAAGGGTTTTCAGACGCCATAAATCGAAGGACAGACAATACAATGACCGAAAGAAAAAAGGGCAAACAATGATCTACAATACACCACAGGCGCTCGTGGCACGGAATTACAACAACTTTTTAAACTTTCTGTTTACATATTTATTTTCATCTCTTTTTCCTTATTTTAACTAAATAAGGAGAAAGTTATGGAATAATAAAGAAATAAAGAAATTTTATTGAAAATAAATATGCAGACAGAAAGTAAAAAAAAGGGGTGTGGTAAGTGCCACGAGCAACTGTCCAATACACAGAAAAGTAAAGATCTAGCAACATGAACCTCACTAACACCCGAGAGTAAACCCAGGTGCTCCGTAAAAGAGTAAACAGTTCCTGTTCCACAAGTGGCACTCATCGTGTTACTCTTGTAATTAACCAGGTGGTAAGCCATGAATTAAGAAATGGTTGAGTCGTGATTACGACAAACGGAACATGTACGTTGTCATCTTAACGGTAAACCAAGCTATGGTGCTGACCATAAAACTCTCCAAGTAATGACTTCAACTTAGTATTCCTGCAAGCTTCATTTTGATATTGTATTTTTATTTTTCAGGTATCACAGTCAAGCGATGGAGTTGAAGGATGATAGTTTACAAAAGATGTTTATACAGAACATGTATCAAGCATGGAAGGACGAAATGTACTGTGACGCCATCATAAATTGTGGAACACATTCTATCAAAGCACACAGACTAGTACTGGCCTCAATATCAGACTATTTCAAACATCTGTTTAAATATGAAGTAACTGACGATGATAATAAAAGATGCTATCTATTAGACGACGCTATTGTGAATAACAATAGTCTAAGAAATATCATTCAGTTTGCTTACACTGGTAAAATCCCTTTAGATATCAACTCCGTTCAAGATTTGTTTGTAGCAGCTAATTACCTACAGATAAACATTATAACACAGAAGTGTGAGAATTTCATAGAAAATAACATTATGAACTATGAAAATGAAGATATCATATATTTAATTCGTTTTGCCAACATGTATGGCATGAAATCGTTAATGGATCCGATTTGCAACCGNGGTGTTATATCAGATCTTGTGGAGGAAATACATTTCAATGAAATTAAAAGTCTCGATCATTTGAAGGCAATAATTGCTTCCTTTCCTATATTAGATTGTCCTAAATTCCAGTTAATAGTATGTCTGCGACAAATTCACAATCTGAATACAGAAGTTTGTATTGAAAAACCCCTTGGTCCGATTAATAAAGAAAAACGAAGAACATTCTCAAACTTTAATAGACGTCTAGGATATGGAAAACAGCGTGGTAGTCAAATGGGACAAGAAAGTTCAAAATCACCTGAAACAGTGTATAAGAATAGTGACACAGCGGATCGTCCTGTAAGGTTTACAATATGGGTGACAAAAACTGAATTTAACTTCGATATCATTGGAGGAATAGCTATAGAATATCTAAATGGAAGAAATGTTATGTTTGGAAAGGAGCGGAGAGATTCAAGTCAAAATTCAGTACACACATTTAACCTCGGTGATAATGAATTTATAACAAAAGTTTCATTAGATACAACCGACCATCTTGACAAAATCGAATTTTTTAGTAATTTTGGAAAAACATATGGACCTTATGGCGGTAATGATGGATATGAACAAGTAGAGCTTGATTTTGGAAATAATAGTTATCTTTACTCTTTGTTCGCAAAAAATACCCTTAACGGAGTTGGGCTATGTTGTTTGAGACTGTTGTGGGCATATTTTTCATCAGATGACGTTTCAGGTGATGACGATATATATGACGAAGATGATACCGATTTCGATGATGAAGATCTGGAAAACGATACTGATGAAAACAGCGACGAAGACGATATCGATTTATATATTTAGTTTTAAAATGCATATTCATTTATCGCATTTTCTTGATGTCGTTGCGACCCATGATGATCATGCGACGTGTATCATGTACCAAATATACTCCAATACAGGACATCTTCCGTTTCAGAACGGGGCCGGTCCATCATTTAGTCAAACTGCACGTGTTAAAAATGTTGTGGTTGAAGACTTTTGCTTAACAATGTTCGTGTGTCGTGGCTATCTTGTGTTTCATCTGTATTGTAATGTCCGACAAGGTCTTTTCACAATCGTATTTTATCTTCTGTTGGGATATCACTGTGAAAGTTCGGGTCAAGTTGATTTGGTAATTCACGGAGATCACTGGTAGGACCGTCGTGGTCGTGATTGTGTTGTAGTTGGATTTAGAGTTGTGATTTCATGGCGAAGTGTACTCGATATAACATTATGTGATATAGTTTGTCAGTGACTTGCTACAGGTCGGTGGTTTTCTCCGGGTACTCCTGTTTCCTCCACCAATAGACCTGACCGCCACGACATAACTGAAATATTGTTGAAAGTGGCGTTAAACACTATCAAACAAACAAACATACTAGTCCTCTTCAATTATATCTAAAAGCACACTGGGATCCAGCTTCCAGATCCAGAGTATGAAACAGTAATCCCTATAACTAAGTTATTTCCCCTTATTTAGAGTGGTTATTAATCAGGGAGAATACTCATGAAGGATTTATGCCCGTCCCCTTAACCTCTCAGTCAGTCTACCTCTTTACGCAGATGCATAGCTCCATAAGAAGGTGGTTGTTTTATGGGACAGACTGTCTCACAAGTATGTGCATCACATCTTCAGAAACGACATATTAATGTGCTGTTGATGAAAGCAAGCAATTCTAGCAATCTATTATTTCAGCACTACCCTAAACCTTAAGTCGGTAATGGTGGCGACGGACAATACAGCAGTGGCTGTTTATCTAAAGTCCAGAGAGGGATCCACTGTTTCTCCCTGAATCAGCTAGCCAGAACATTAGTGCATTTCTAATCTCCGTTCCAGATCAATGTTGTGAAAACCCTCAGAAAAACTTAATATTCTGACATTACCTATCAATGTCACTTACACAAGTGAACGCCGAATCGCAACTGTAACAATCGATGTTGAATGCAATCGCCCGGTCATTAGGATCGTCCCTATTATATATAAATAGTACATGTAAATATAACCTAGTTTCTCCAATTCAAGATATCAACTTCGATATGGGCGTCAACATTTTGTACGAGGGTTAATCGGATGCACAGCTAGCTCGCCCTTAGAACGGGACATGAATCAGTCAGATTTCAACACCGACATATGCTGGTTTTTCTTGATAGCACCTCGTTATACACTCACATGAAGCCAGATTCAGCGACTTTACACGCAAATTCGCACCGATCAACACTCGACCAGGGCATCAACAGAGCGTTTAAATTGAGATACATTACGAAATCGTGATGAACAAATGGAGTCTCTACTGCCAAAATTTGACCAAACCATGTCAGCTTCGCAACTGTGAAGACACATTACCTTACTGAGTGGCATTTACTGGGTATCACGAGCGTGAAAAAACGCCAAAGACACCACCATTCAGGAACGTTTTGTACTCGCCCACTTTCTACCTAATGCTGAACCAAACAGTGCCGATAACAACTACGACAATAATGATATTATGTTGATATGTCCTACCAGTGATCTCTGTGAATTCCCAAATCAACTTGACACCCATTTCCACAGTGCTATCCCAACAGAAGATAAAATACGATCGTGAAAAGACCTTGTTGGACATTACCATACAGACGAAACACAAGATAGCCAGGACAAGACAATGCTGTTGACAACGGCGTGATTACAGCTGTCCATGTCATTAGAGGAAACACACCAGCACGTCTGTCGTATTCACTGGCCGACGACAGTACATGTATGTCTTCCCTCAGACATAGATGACCGTAACTGATTTAGGATATCTTGTTTTGCCCCCAAAGACTTTTAAATTATTTGGCTTTTCAATATTTTGACTTTGAGCATACATGGAGATGGTTATTCCAGAAACGAGTCGCCCCATTTGCACTAAATTATAGATAACTACGTTTTTATTATATTATCTTAGTTAAATATCCTTGTGTTAAAGAAACACTACCCAATCATCTATGGACAGTTTTATTTCATAGTTACATTGTACTTGTGTTGTATTTATTTTACACATGTAGATATATCCATGTGCTATTTTTTAAATTGCGTATAATAGCTGGATTAAGAACTACCTGTGTAATCAGTGCCTATCACCATTAAAGTTGTGAGTTTGAATCCCGCTCATGGCAAGATATACTCAATACAACATTAATTATACGATAAAGTTTGTCAACGACTTGTTGCAGGTTGATTGTTTTCTCTGTGTTCCTCGTTTTCCTACACTAATAAAACTGAAATATTGTTGAAAGTGGCGTTAAGCAACATACCCATAAGCCCTTGAATTAAAGGCTATGAAATTTTCATTTTGAAAAGTATAAAGAATAAATTAAACATATACAATTTTTTTTTAATTTGTATTATAAATAATTAACAAAGAGTGCAATACATCATAATACATCATTTAAATCAACGAACCATACATACACAGGTGAAGTATGAAATAAAATGAAATAAAATACCACACTGTAGGAACAGTTTCAAAATCCAATTGATATATAAATAACCGTTTACTTCCTAGCTTAGTACAGTAGTACAGACACTCTACTAAAAGGGAGATAATTCTGCAAAATTATGAAATATCGACAAACCCGACACTCCTTAAGACCGATGGAATTTTTTTAATTCTCGTGGGTGGCCAGTTTATGGAAGCTTCACTGTAGTGCAAGTGAAAAAGCTGTGTTAAAAATAACTTGTTCATGAAAATGTTAGATTAAAACTATTATTTTCACTTCTTATTATGATTCTGGATTGTATGGGAAGATAAGATTGAACTAATTCAGATAGCTATTGATGTGCTAACCAGGGCCGCCAAGATAATTTTTGGGCCCAAGGGCAAAAGAAAACTTGGTCCCCACTCCTCCAATTCTCCAAATAATGATACTTAAACTAATTCCATCACGGTGTGTCATAAGCAAGGAATCAGTACAACAAAAATGAATTGATGAATTGTGATTTAGAAAACAGTTTTCTACTTGTTTATTTGTCTGAACCCTTAATTATAACTAATGGGCCCCGGGGCGCCGCCTTGGCTGACACCCCCTCTCAGTGGGCCTGGTGCTAACAAACATCTAGGTATTCAGAAGAAATAACTCGGTGATATTAGAGAACAGACTTAAGATTTGCAGTTGCAGAGAGAACTTAATTTGACCAGCTATAATGGTGTGTGAATGGTAATACATATCCTGATTGTCAATATTATGAAATGTTTAATTCGTGTGGTCCAATTTTCTAAGGGTTCCTGTCAAAACTTCTATGCATTCAGAACCGCAACAATTCTACCCAAAATATCGAGATTTTTTTAATACATATGACAAAAATGTTGCAGTACAAGAATTTTGCTAATTTTCGGCTATTTTGGAATCTGTGTCAACATGAAAGTTCAAACACGAACATCTTTAAGCAAAAGTCTTCAACCACAACATTTTTAGCACATGCAGTTTGAAAAAATGATGTTTTTTGGTCCTGTCCCTTTCTGAAAAGGGAGATGTCCTGTATTCGAGTGTATGTGGTAAATGATACACGTCACATGATCAACATGGGTCAAGGTAACATCAATGAAGTGGACAATTGAATATACATTTTAATTGTGGTTTTAATATTATTGTATGTAAACTGTAAACGTGAAATTACATAGATGAAAATAAATCGATACAAACTTTTTAAGATTATTATGAACAATGCTTTTTGTCATGAAAATGGTCCAGGTTACCTGAAACATATTAATTTTAATAAATGGCATATTCGTATATGTTATCTGGATGTGAATTGATTGATACCGACAATATCAGCCTGCTGAGCCATAATATGAATTTTGTTGGCGAGTGAGTGAGGCGAACGAGTCACATACTTCATATTCTGTCGAGCAGGCTAATATTTTTCAATATCAACCATGTTATTCACATTCTGATGACATGTTTATCATTCTTAAATCAAACATAAACACGGATATATATATTTTTTTTAATTTTGTTTTAAGCTATATACATAGGCTATATACATAGTGTGCCTCTCACTTCAAATCTCTAATGGTGCTGTAGAGATACCATCTTCCATGACTTTCCGTTTTGGGTAGAAGTACGAGAAACCACTCCTCTCCTGGAAGTAGGTAAATACCTGGTTGTCCATTGAGTGGAACCCTCTGTTCGTACTGGATCCATACTTCTTCGATAACAGGACATCCATGTACATGTCTTTGGTGATCTGGTTGGTTCCCTTGTTGATCCCCTTGCAGCTGTACTTGTCTTCCTTCCCGAAACAGTAGTAGGTCTTACTACACAAGGCTATGAATCTATCACCGCTGTACTCTTCTTTATACAACCCTGGTGTTCTCTTATCGTAGGATGCATGCTCTGGAGTGTCGTTCCGGGGAAACCAGTTCTTCTTCTCGATGTCATACACCTGGCGCAGGTCTGGTTTGATCACTTCTTCCAAGGTGTTAGCGAACAAAGTGATGTAGGCGCTGTCAGTGTCCATGGCACAGTACTGGAAATTTCAACGATCCACCAAGACGTCCACAAAGTCGTAATAGAACTGCAACATCCGGAGCTTGGGATACTGGTACACGAAACATCCAATCTGCATAGGCAGGTCCAAATGGATGGTCTTCTTGCTCATCTCCAACTCAAATGTCTTCTCGTCCAGTTGATTGCATCTCCGAAAGGAAGAGTCCACCAGATGACGACTCACCTAGTGCTCCTGGCAATACAAAACATCAGCATGGCGCTCCTTGTTGGTTACTGTCCTCCCATACGAAGAATTGCCTGCCAGTTTCTTCGTCTCTGCCACAATCTTCTTGTCGGGGTCGATATCCCCTTCTCGTCTGGCATCACTGATGTTGTCCCCGAATTTCTGGAAACAGGTTGCAGGCGTGTACTCCACCACTTGATGTATCTTCGTCACCTTCAAACCATGCTGGACATACCATTTCAGCAAAGGTGAAATAACCATGATCTTTTCTCCATACATACTTCCAATCAGACACTTCCTCTTCTGGTTCATGATCCCTCGTTCTTCTGCATACATCTTCATGTGGTCTCCGATGTCATCTCTGGAAGCCTGAGTGTTCTTGAAGACTGGAGGCATCTCAACAAACTTCCCTTTCAAGTGGTCGGGAACTTCCAGGTCTACTTCCAAGGCACCAAACAGCTTCTCGTCCATGACGGCCTGTAGGATGGTCTCCTCCGTCATCTTAAGCTGCCCATCACAAGGTATTTGCATGTCTTTCACAAAGGCTTTCACTGTTGGATCTTCTTTCTTCAGACAGCCCCATTCACATTCCCACATCTGCTTCACTGGATAACCGTTGTTCTAAATGTACTGTATCTTCTCCTGGGTTCTCTGGTACCGTTGTTCCATCGTCTGGCCTCTCTCATCGGTCGCTGGTTTGTCGTGGTTCAGACGACAATCATGTCCATGCCAATAACATCCCTGAAATTCGTACACTGTGTTGGTCTCCTTGACGTACCCGTCCATTGGAAGGCGTCGACCTCCTATCACTTTCTCTGTGTGGTTGTCCTGATGTCTGACATGGTATCCGTTCTGCTGGGCTTCCCACTCCAACCATTCAATCGCCATCCTCTCATAACGTCTGGGAGTCTCTCTGCGGAATTGGTTCTCACTCTTCCGGTGTACAAAATGTCCCGTTGGCATCTCCTGCATGATGCTCCAAAGGTAGAGGGCGTTGGCATCGTATCCAATGATCTTCTTGCAGGTCTTCGGCTCCTCGTAGTCTCTGGGTCGGATGGTCGTCACATCTCTCTCATGGTACCGATGAAACACGATACTTGGTCCTCCAACGATGTTGTTCTTGTACCGCTGGTACAAGTCCTTGTTCTTCTCGTCCGGTAGGGTGAAGTAATATCTGATAGGTTTTGGAACATGTACTTCAGAGTCAGGCCTGGAACACTGATTCCGTCTTTAAACATGTCCATGTCCTGGTTATGGTAGTACCGGTACATCTTGTCGATGGCTTCCAACAGGGGCTCCACGTCTTTGTTGTTGTACCATGTCAGGAACTCTTTCATGGTGTTCATGTCATTGTCTTCCCATACTTTCTGGAACAGGTGGTACTCATCCGCCGAAATGTTCTCGTTCTTCAAGGTACTGTAGAAGTCTTCGTGGGGTGGCAGCTGGCTGACGTTCGGTTTCTCCAACGAGGTCATCCACTCGTAAGGGAAAAATCCCTTCTCCTCCGTACATTTCAGGAACTGACTATAACTAAAACCAGGAGCCATGTAGTTGATGATGTCCAAGAACTTCAACGCCTCTGTCTTGATGCACATGACGTTGTTGTTTCTCTTCACGGTATATTTGATCCTCTGGCTCTTTACCAATTCTGCAAAAAATCCACCTTCATGGCGTTGACGTCATACTTGCCGGAGTTGAATCCCACCACTGGCAGTTCCTTCAGATGTCGTTCAAGCTGCTGGTATATCTTGAAGAGGTAGTGCTTCTTCTCCTGACGATCTCTCTCTTCGTCGTCTTTGTACTCTTCCAAATCAATGCCGAGTCTCTGTTGAATTTCTTTAAATACCATTTCATACTTGGGCATCAATGTCCGGTATGCCTCCTCGCTGACTTCTGTCAGGTAGCTCAAACACGACTCCACTGTCTTTCTGGTATCACCCTCAGAGATGTAGCACACTGGAACTTTATACCCAGGAACGTTGGAGCATACAGACACACTGAGTAGTACATGATGATTGGTCCACTCCAACTTCTCGGATCGTCTCTTGTCTGTAGACTGTAACATCACCTCAATGTCATAGGTAGCTCTGTAGGGGTAATACCGAACTTCTTCTGGGACGTCGATGCCTTCGTCTTCTAATCGCTCGAATACGGTCTGTGGTGTATGGTACACCCCACCAGGATACTTGTAAATGACATCTCCGGTACAGGTTCTCTCATATCTGTGGAGCTTCCCAACATGTTTCCACAATCGGTCACACTTGGAACACAGGAAACTGTGGCTGTACTTCTCCATGTCGTTGACGTAGCTGAAGTGGTCTTCATACAGGTTCAAATTCATGGTCTCCTGGTAACTGTAGGGGGAACGTCGTACCAATCGTGCTGCAATATCTCCCTCTTCCATCTCTTGCAGGTCGTAGACATACACGTTCAAGCCGAACAACTGTTCCAACAACATCAAGTCGTCTAAACACACACCCTGAAAATCCTTGGAAGTCATCTGTCTGTATTGCAGGTACTGGTGGTAATAGGTCTTGGCTGGAACTTCTACGTCCTTCACTGGAGCTCCACGGTGTACGGCTAAGCATCGGAAAAAATATAGTTTGTCCTCATAAGGTCCATTGGATCCACCGACTAAAGCAACAACAGCTCTTTTCTTCAAAATATGGTCTGGAAGGACGACTCTAGCACCAATGGGATGGTGGATCAATTTGTTGCCATAAGACGTCACGTTGGTCAGGAGGTGCACGACCCATTTGGTATCGGGTCTCTGTTGGCGAATAAACTCCAGGATATCATGTCAGCTCAAGTCGTTCAGAAATTTGTCTAAACCTTCTTCGTTCCTGATGAGGTGTGAGGTCTCGAAAAATCTAGAGTTGTTTTGGCTGTGATGGTAATACCTTAGTTCTCCAGTTTCGACGTTCCGTAGAATAAAACCAAATGAGACATTGATTCTGAAAGCTGAGGCCTGGTGTCTAAGAATATGGTGTACCATATCTGGAAAGGTGGAGGACGCTATATCGTTTAATGTAAAATTATACCGGTCCTGGATAGGGTTACCGTTCGCTTCGTCTGTACGGATGGTATTCCAGTGTCTTAGATATAGTATTCTGGTATCGGGATCGTCAGGCAACACGTCTGGTCCAACAGGATTCTCCATGGGAGTTTTGGCTGGTAGTGGTGCGAGGTGGTGGTGCTTCGGGCTGGGTCCAGGTTCAGGTGCTGCTGGTCTCTTCATCGGTAGTCTCTGCTTGGCCTCTGGTCTTTCGTGGAGAGCTCGGTGATGGAGCATGTTTTCTCTTCTATTAAAAAATTGACCACAAACGGGACAGGTAATCGCATAGCTGTGGACCGCTTCATGTCTGTTTCTGTTGTCAGCTCGGCTGAACTCTTTGCCGCATACCCCACAGGAATAGGTCTGTGAAGAATCTACATGGGTCTTCATATGCCTGGTCAGGTTGGTCTTCTCTGTAAAATATTTTCCGCATTTCTCGCAGGTGAACATCGTAGCTGTTGGGAAAGAGAATGAAGATGGAAACAATGACGGGCTTATATAGGAAAAGTCGGTTATTACGATGGCTGTAATTGGTTGTTTGTTTTTGTATCCTGCTTTCTGGTTGATTTGTGATATAAAACATTTCAATCTTCTTTTTGGGTTAAATAAATTCATTATTGGGGAATTCCGATCGCGCATGCGCGCACCCGAGGGAACCCAGTTGTTTTTCTAGTACATGACGTTATAAAAACATTTTTCCCGTACTTTTTCAAACCACAACGTTTGAAATATCAGTTATTTATTTCAGATATTCCCGTATTAAAAAAAAAAGGAAACAAAAAAAACAATGTCCAAATTTGAAAGAAAAATTGAGCATAACCCCCTCCCCCCAACCCACCCCTTGCCTAGGCACTTTTCAATCACCCCCATACCACAATTATCCCAGCCGGGTTTTGGAAAAGAAGAGGAGATAAGAGAGCATTTTGGGCATACTTCATTTA
>MJUT01040581.1:355406-365436 GCA_002080005.1 Gigantidas platifrons | reverse complement strand
GACATATACACAAAGCACAACAACCCGATACCTATAACATATGACCTACCCACACCCAACAATCGATGACATATACACAAAGCACAACAACTCGATACCTATAACATATGACCTACCCACACCCAACAATCGACGACGCATACACAAAGCACAACAACTCGATACCTATAACATATGACCTACCCACACCCAACAATCGATGACATATACACAAAGCACAACGCGATACTTATAACATATGACCTACCCACACCCAACAATCGATGACATATACACAAAGCACAACAACTCGATACCTATAACATATGACCTACTCACACCCAACAATCGATGACATATACACAAAGCACAACAACTCGATACCTATAACATATGACCTACCCACACCCAACAATCGACGATATTTACACAAAGCACACACTCGATACCTATAACATATGACATACCCACATCCAACAATCGATGACATATACACAAAGCACAACAACTCGATACTTATAACATATGACATACCCACACCCAACAATCGACGACATATACACAAAGCACAACAACTCGATACCTATAACATATGACATACCCACACCCAACAATCGACGAAATATATACAAAGCACAACTCGATACCTATAATTCGCTTTACAACATCAGCGTCTTCTGAGTATACTTTTGAGTCAAAGATTTTCAAAGAATCGTCTCGTCTTGTATTTCGAGTGTTTTTCGGGGGATATCAACACATTGTTGAAAATATGTTATTTGTGTAAATATGAGGGGGATGGTATTGACAATTACATTTTCGAGGTGGATCCAAGTTTTTAAGTTAGACGGGCGTGCGAAAATAGGCGAGGGGTCCGGGTAAAGTTCACATCGACTCTTGGGATTTTATGATTTTGGGAAGTATTTTCTTTAATAATTTGAAGCATATTTTGCATGTTTTCCTCACTGCATTTTTAAAACTGGGAGTAATAAAACACAGTTTGAAATAATTTGTTCAACTGTTATTTTTTTTCTCCTGCTTCTTGAGGTTAAACATGTTTTCTATGACATCACAAAACCATCTACATGATTAGAGACAAGAGGTAGTTCTTGTTTTGTTGATATTTGTTGACTTGTTGACCATCACTCTTTAGACTTTAATTTTCCATTAAGTATACTTGTTTATCAGTATGAAAGCATACAAGCCTTTTTTATGGTAGAAAAAAGAAATAAATAGAAAGATGCAACATACATCTCATTTGAAACCAGAGGCTCTCAAGAGCCTGTATCGTTCACCTGGTTATAAAAAAGAATCAATTGGTCCTATGTAAAAACTATGTCCTGCAGTGGTAGTCATCTTTGAATTCAGATCAACATAAAAACACAAAGTTTGTAAAGGACCTTCCAATGATTGATGCACAGCTTAGGTTCAATCAGTGCAATAGCTTCAGAGAAGAAAATATTTTTGTATTTTCTCATGTGGTCCTGTGTTAATACTATGACCTGTGGTGGTGGCCATCTTGGATTTCAGATCATCACAAAAAAACACAAACTTAATAAGAGAACACTCAATGACCATTCATGCACAGAATGGGTTCATTCAGCTCAGTAGTTTTTAAGAAAAAGATTTTTTTCTATATTTTCCAATATGGTACTGTGCTAAAACTATGTCCTGCATAGGCAGCCATCTTGGATTTCGAATTGGCATAAAAAACCCAAACTTTTTAGAGGACCTTCAAATGATTATTCCTGGGCAGTGTGGTTTCAATTGTCCAAGTGGTTTCAGAGAAGAAGCATTTTGAAACATTTTTTCCATAGGGTCCAATGTTAAACTAAGTCCTGCCGTAGCCGCCATTTTGAATTTCATGTCGGAACAGTCTGTAGAGGACCATCCAATGAACATTCATGTACAGTTTGGCTTTAATCATATTTGTAGTTTCTGAGAAGAAGGCATTTGAACATTTTCCCATAGGATCCAATGTTAATCTATTTCCTACAGTGGCGACCATCTTGGATTTCCGATCGGCATTAAAAAAAACTAATTTTGTAGAAGACCTTCCACTGATAATTCCTGGACAGTTTGGTTTAAATTGTCCAATTGGTTTCAGAAAAGAAGCGTTTTGAGACACTTTTCCCCTTTGGTCCAATGTTAAAATAAGTCCTGCTGTAGCCGCCATCTTCCATTTTATATCGGAACAAAAAACCTAAACTTTGTAGAGGACCATCCAATGAACATTCCTGTCTAGTTTGGATTCAGTTTAATTTGTAGTTTCTGAGAAGAAGGCATTTGAACATTTTCCCATAAGGTTCAATGTTAATCTATGTCCTGTGGTGGCGGCCATCTTGGATTTCCGATCGGCATAAAAAACCTAAACTTTGTAGAGGACCTTTCAATGATCATTCCTTGGCAGTTTGGTTTCAATTGTACAAGTGGTTTCAGAGAAGAATCGTTTTGAAACATTTTTCCCATAGGGTCCAATGTTAAATTAAGTTCTGCCGTAGCCTCCATTTTGAATTTCATATCGGAACAAAAAACCTAAAGTTTGTAGAGGACCATCCAATGAACATTCATGTACAGTTTGGCTTTAATCATATTTGTAGTTTCTGAGAAGAAGGCATTTGAACATTTTCCCATAGGGTCCAATGTTAATATATGTCTTGCGGTGGCAGCCATCTTGGATTTCCGATTGGCATAAAAAACAGAAACTTGGTAAAGGACATTCCAATGATCATTCATTTACAGTTTGGGTTCAGTCAGGTCATTAGTTTCAGAGTAGAGGTTCTTTGAAATTTCAGCCAATCAGAGCATATTATTGTCCCTGGCAGCCATGTTGAATATCCGACTGGAACAAAAAACAGAAACTTTGTAGAGGAACATCCAAGGAACATTCCTGCTAAGTTTGGTTCCAATTAGCCCAGTGGTTTCAGAGAAGAAGCTTGAAATGCGAAAAGTTTACAGATGATGGACGCCAAGTGATGGCAATAGTTTCCATGGACCTTTGGTCCAGGTGAACTAATAAGACACAGTAACATCAAATGAATATAAAAAACTTCACACATTTTCAACGTGCAACCAGCCTCAATTGTAGCCCCATGAACTGTGGGAGGTATGAGTCCCACGGGAATAGGCAAACAAAGTCTGTAATGGGTGAAAACATTAAAATCATTTTATCAAGAACAAATTGTAGAAGTTCAGTTGTAAAGGGTATGAATCATCATTATGATATAGAGATTCAAGATGAGTTTGAAGATACCAAAGGGGTAATCAAGGGGTAATCAGAATCTGTAAATCACACAACACAATGGCCAAAGGAACAAACAACGATCTACAAAACTAAAGATCGAGTAACACGAACCCCACTAAAAGCCGGGGGTGAACCCAGGTACCCCGAAAGGGTAGCTGTAGGTCTATTGTCTATAGAGACTAATATTTAATAAGCCATATAAGGCCAATCTGTAACACACATCAATAGAGAAACATTTTATTATTTGTTTGTTATACAATCAAGACATGAACATTCAAATGTACATAGCTTAAAATATTTATATCATATATTGATTCGTTCTTGCTCAAACAAACACTCCATGGTCTATGTGGTTACATCTATATAAGGGAGGTGGGGGTTGAAAAGTTTGAAATATGCTTTAGTGGGAAAAAAGCTAAATTTTGAATGTCAAATCCAAAGAAATGTGGAATCTTTTTGAGCAAAATTCATAACAGTTTCAAATGGTTCTGGGTAGTATATTGTTCTCTTCCAGTCATTCATAAACTATTTAACTCTGTGCTGACCATGATACTTCTTGTATCTTGTATCTTGTTGAATCATGAACCAAGAAATTTTGAGATCTGCATTCCTGCAAAGTTTTGACTAAAATATCCTAGTGGTTCCTGGAAGTATTTTTTTCTTTGTCACTCAGAAACTATTTGTATGGGCTAATACGTAATAAGACCCTGATTGGAATAAAGTTAGGAATATTTTTTAGAACCATACACAAGAGTTCCAGTTCAAATGACCTGGTGATTATTGAAAAGATTTTGAATACATCAACCAATCAAATCATAATAAGCTCCATTGATAGGACTAAAATGTAAACATTTAAAATACCACCATGACCCAGTTATTTCCTAGGAGAATGTTTGAATGTGGATAATTAATTGAAAGACAATGCAATATGAAAGGACACATTTGTATTTACTTGGAGTTTGGGTTTAGGTTTATGGTGTTTAATGCCACTTTCAACAATATTTCAGCTATATCTGGCAGTCAGATATATTGATGGAAGAAAGCAGAGTGCTCAGAGAAAACCACCGACCTGTGGCAAGTAACTGACAAACTTTATCACATAATATTGTATCGAGTACACCTCGCCAGGAACGGGGTTTGAACTCGCAACTAAATTTACTTGGGGAAGCAACAAATAAAGATTCATTAAAATATATCTCATCTTTCACTTCATCATTTGTTTAAAACAAAATGTGAAGATTAAAGAAATTTGATATTTTTTTTTATAATTTACAAAATTTCAATAAAAATCTTAAAGAAGTATCAAGAAATGCAGAACCCGAAATAGATGGACAGACAAATTCACTAAAATTTAGGGACAAAATTAAAATATTGTCAACACTCATTTAATTGCTAGGAATAATATATACATGTATATTGTTTTGTCTATCCAGAATGAGTGATTGAGTTAGTGATTGTTGTTTAATACCAACTCAGCAATTTTCCAGCTATAAACAAGTCAATTTTCAGTGAGATGATGATGAGGTCCACTTTGTACTAGACCAACATGTCTAGTTGGATTTTTATAGTGCTAGCTCACTGAACAGAATGCGGATAGAAATGTTGCCCCACTCGGACACATTATCCTGATACCAAACCAAATGGTCTTTGTTCTTTCTCCTTAATGCTGCATGCTTTAGTGGAGAAACAACAAATAGCAATTTTATAGTCTTTGGTTTGACCCCATAGGAGCTTGAACCCACGATCTACCGCATTCGAGGCAAACATGCTAACCAGAATGTCCTTCAACCTTGGTAATTTGCTCAAACAACAAATGGACATTGAAACGGTCAAGAGAAGATAAAAATATTTGGTTATATTTTTATTGAATAGATTAAAAATACAGATATTGAAAACAACAAATAAATTAATAACAATGTATATTTTGTTCAATTTTACTATTGACAATGAGACAAAAATGACTGATATCAATATTTAATATAAAAATCTGTTATTGCAACAGACAAATAAATAATTCTTGTAAGTGTACAAACACTTATACATATCAAATTATATACAATTATAGTCTTTTGTTGAGGTCAATACAAGTTTTTATGGACCTTAAAATCGATAGGCTGAGGTGAATATTGATTTCTAAGGTCCATAAAAACTTGTAATTGTTTTATTACATTAAAATGAAAAGTGAAAGTGAAACCAAGTCAATATGAAATTAATCACTTCATTATGACGTCATGGAAAGTAAAAGTGAAAGCGAGTCAATACGAGTTTTAATCAAACAATATCAAATTTTACGGAATGTCAGGTGACAGCATAATAGCAATAAAATGGCTTAAATAAAATCATTATGTAATAATTAAGTATATGGATATACAATAAAAATGTGTCTAAACCAAACCCTGCGTTAAACTGGAACCCTGTATAACCCAAACTTTCAATAAAGTCCCAATGTAGGAAGGTTGTGTTTACTTAACCTGTATAAAATGAACACCTGTCTATTCTGAAAACAAATGTTGGTCCCAAAAAGGTTCGACATAGACAAGTTTCACTGTAATTACAATCATGTTTGGATATATGGTCATGAGAGATATAATACAAGGGAGGTAACTTTAGTTATAAGTAAAGCATACTTATTTAAGCAAAAATGAATCTGACATATATGTGTGAATCCCTTGACTGTTTGTAATGAATTTATTATATCACAGATCTTAGTATAATTTCAATAAAAGTTAAATATCACAAAATTATATTTACAAAAAGTAATAAATTATCACATGAATAAAAACTGCTATTACGGCAAGGTTTTACAGACACGTACAATAGTTATGGGAGATATCAATAGTTTATATAAATACAATAACGAAAATGTTCCTCATATTTGATGAGAATCAAATCAGTAATATAAAAAAAAAATGATAAAAATATGTAGTATTTTATATATTATTTAGATATATAAACTTCAATAAAAAGCACTGTTGGCCTTTTCAAAAAAAATACAAGACATTTCTGAAAGTATTTTTTTCTCTTTTCCAAAATTTGCTTCAGAAGCGCTTTAAAAAATGGTAAAAAAAGAACAGATGTATAGCAAATAGATATCAAATAATCTCTTCCGTAACCAAGGGAGGTAAGTCTTAGGATTTTAAGCATTAATCCCTGCAGATGTATGGCAATCTTGAGCTTGTTGCAGAGGTACTCAGTAGAATATTACAAATAGCCTTTAAACCTTGCAACACTGGGTATCAAGAGAAATGAGCTTGATGTATGTTGTCATTTGGATGTTTTTTCAATAATCTCTAAAAATATGATAATGTTAATTAAGTAGGCATACATATTGCAGTCCAATATAAAGTGAGATTAATGGCCCTGTTATGTTTATAGTAGTCTTAGCAAAATGTTCAAGTCGTAGACAGGCACAATTACATGTGCTTACTCGTATTAAAACAGACAACTAATATTTGTAGGCATTATTTTCTATGCTTATCTGCATTTTAAATCTTGTTGAAAGGGGGAAAATGGAGTTGTAAGAAATGTTCAAATGCCAAAAATTGATTACAAAAAAATGTTAATGCCTATTAAAATTAGGGACATAAACAACTTTAACTTCTTCATTATATAACATGGACAGATAAATGTGAAAAATTTAAAATTAAAATAACGAGAGATCAAAATATTTGTTTGTAAGGATCATTTTCTCTGTCTACATGTAACTGAATGAATGAATGAATGATAAGGAATATTATACAGTTAATGACCGGTTGTGAGGGAAGTAGCAAGTTTATTGTCCCCCGAAACACAAACTATTTCCCGACGTGAAGCGGAGGGAAATAGTTTGTGTTGAGGGGGACAATACACTTGCTACTTCCCGAAATAACTGGTTTTTAACTGTTTTATTATACTTTAACAATTGAAGAACAACAATAAAAGGCTTTTTTCTCTGTGATATGATTATTTCAAGGTTATTACACTCATACTGATGAAGAACAGCAAAATAAAGCATATTACCTCAATATTGTGTTTATACATTTAGTTGTGTCACTTCAGATTTTTATCCCTTAGCACTAATTAAAGTGTAATGAAATAAACAACAAATATATGTTTTACCAGTATTATTAAACAAATTCAACAGTCTTTTAGGGGAAATTAAAGGATTTAAAAAAAAATGTGAAATATGAACGTGCAAAATTGCAGATAGGGAAACAGTCTCAGGGAAATAGTTCACTTCCGGGGAAATAGTCTTTTAGGGGAAATTAGCAAAGGATTTAAAAAAGAAATGGAAATATGAACGTGCAAAATTGCGGATAGGGAAATAGTCTCAGGGAAATAGTTCACTTCCGGGGAAATAGTCTTTTAGGGGAAATTAGCAAANTGTTAATTTATATAGTAAAAATACTGTAAAAGTATAATAATTTATACTAAGTATCTGTAATACGTAACTAATTATCTCTGACAACCAACCAGTAGAATAGCCTCAAAACTATTTTTGTTAAATGACTAATTACTTTTGTAAGTTACTGGCATCTAAATATTGAGTACAGTAGTCCCCCTTTAATAATACCCCTCCCACTACAGGTCACCCATCTTATCAGGCCAGATGTCAGATAGACTTAAATAGTAAAATGCTATTATATTACCCCTACCATGACAGGTCACCCCTGTTATGAGGACACCTTTCATTGCAGTAGGTGTGGCCTTATAAGAGGGGGACTTATTGTACCAGTATACAAGTTATATAAATAAATATATTGTACCAGTATACAAGTTATATAAATAAATATATTGTATCTGTTTTAAAGTCAATATTGTTCAAGTTATTACAAAAAATATATAAAAATTCATATTTCTAATAAAAACTGAGATACTAATAAAACAAATTAACACTTCAGTACAACAATATAACATATAAAAGTATACAACAATATAACATATAAAAGTATACAACAATATAACATATAAAAGTATACAACAATAAAAAAAGAAAACCAGTTTCCTCACCATAAATCATTATAAAATTAAAATTTTAATGGATTTTTTTTGGGGGGTATTCATAATATGGCACATTTTAATTACATATGCACACATATGTACAAATACATGTATATAATATTCACCGGTCTTGAAAATTAGTTTTTGTTATGAATGAATGAATGATAAATGAATGCTCTTCATTCTAATAAACTATGCTAAGATAAATACAACATATATACAAATAATAAAGTATATGTGTAGAAACAAAACATCTTTCCTAACCAGGAGGAGAGACTTTTATGGTTATTACTTTGCTAAATTTACACAATTTTTCTAATACAAAAATGTTACGATATGAAAACAATTGATTAAACTTAAGTATCACAGTTGTAATGTAAATTATGATAATACAAAATAAATAAATTTGTAGCAAATGCTTGAATTTGATTGGTTAGAATTTTTTTATCCATCATGTCATAGATAAAATTATTAACCGGAAGTCACATGTTGGGGTCTCAATTGGGAATTTTTGTTAACTTTAATTCTTTTTAAGCAATTATTATCCATCCAAATATATTTAGGACAAGAACAAAAATTAATTAGGAATTCATTTATAAGGATTAATCACAATTTTTTGTTCAGTTCATTCGAAATAAACTCAAAAATGTGGTACACACCCTTGCGTAACCCGCTTTGCGGGGTTACTCAGTGTGTACCACATGTTTGAGTTTATTTCTTCATGAACCGAAAAAAATTTGAGATCAATCCTTAAATAGATCAATAACTACTTGAACAAAACAAAAATAACACACCATCAGAACAATTACAAAATCTAAGAAAATAACACATTGTTTTTCTCTATTTACATAATAATATTGTATTACAAAATAGTATTGAACAAAGGCTAAATATTGTAGAATTTAAACATAAAATTAAGTGGTACCGTTCACTTGAACAATATATATCAAAGAAAAACAATACCATTTTAGCATTTGAAAAAATGTGGACCAACTTACAATTTATTTTAAACTAATCATAATATTTTTTGTTTGTTTGATTCATATAGTGATGAGATTCTTTTTTCAGCTTTTTTGATTAAGTACAAAATTTCAGGAGCAATTTCATATTTAAAAAAAAACAAAATGGTAAGAGAGTGTGTGTGAAAGATGAATGAAAGTGTTTATTACTATTATATATTATTATTTCTTTATTTTGTTTATCATAATGTAAAACCAATGTAGTCACAAACTTATTGATTTGAAAAACCCTGTCACACCCTAGTCAGGTGGTGATGTAAGGCAATTTATAAAATCCTAACTATATGTATAATATGAAAAAAATAAAATAAATAAAAAGAATAAAAAATGTTACGAGATGAAAACAATTGATTGAACTTAAGTATCACAGCAGTAATGTAAATTATGATAATATAAAATAGATCAATAACTACATGAAAAAAACAAATATAACACACCATCAGAACAATTACAAAATCTAAGAAAATAACACATTGTTTTTCGTTATTTACATAATAATATTGTTTTTCGTTATTTACATAATAATATTGTTTTTCGTTATTTACATAATAATATACATATATACCAACAACACAGCATAAAATATATACTACCTAATAACAACAGTGTAAAATAAATTATTTTTGTGTCATATTAAAAATAATCTGTTTCCAACGACAAATAATAAAATCTATGCTTAATATTTCATTACAGGAAGGAATTGTTTGTTTACCACTTTCATATCATAATTGTTTAACCTGTCTTTTTTCGACACTATACATCTTTATTTTTTTAGAAAACAAAAGACTCAATAAAAAACATTCTTTCATGT
>MJUT01040581.1:321415-333169 GCA_002080005.1 Gigantidas platifrons | reverse complement strand
TTTGAAGTTTCATTGGGGTATGAAAGCATTGATCGAAGCACATTTTCAACATGAAGCGCTACCGCTTTCATACCCCAATGAAACTTCAAAAGAATGCATTCAATTCATGTTTTTCTTTCTTTTGGCCATTGTATTGTATGTCCTCCTTTAATTTACAGGTTCTGATTACTCCTTTGGTATCTTTTGGCCATTGTATTGTCTGTCCTCCTTTAATTTACAGGTTCTGATTACTCCTTTGGTATCTTTTGGCCATTGTATTGTATGTCCTCCTTTAATTTACAGGTTCTGATTACTCCTTTGGTAGCCTAGTTATAAGATGTAATGATTAGGTATCAAATACCTAATAGGTTAAATAAATACTAGTATTTTAATCATATAATTTTTATATCTTGGAATTCAATTTCAAAATTACAATGTTGGATAATGTATACTGCCGTGTCTTACCTGGGGGTCCTTGTATCAAACTGAATGATGACTTCAGTGCTGTTTGAATTGCTTTGTATTGCTGTGTATTATTGCTGACTAATCCAATACCCAAAACATCTGGTTCTGTGTCTCTTCCTATTTTGAAATGGCTTGAATCTGAAAAAGAAAAAAAAATACAAAAAAGAAAATAAGACTCTAGTGGATATTTTATCTATGTATCTAACTAATTATGTATACTAATATTAAATGATGCAATAACTCTATAGTTCTATGTATCTAACTAATTATGTATACTAATACTAAATGATGCAATAACTCTATAGTTAAATACATTTTGTACATGAAAGAAATTTAATGAATGAAATTAATTGTCTGTTATATTGTTATTATAATTTAAATGTTGTTTTTTTATATATATAATAAAGCTTTTATACACTAAAAATGTAAGAATTCTGTATACAAAAGTTGTCTGTCCCATAATATTTCTTAAGCTTCATGTAAAAATGTGATTTCTATACTTTCACTATTTATGAGGTCTATCGTAAAAAAAAAAACTAAGTCTTAATTATGGCTATTTCTGAGAAAATTATATAAACATTAGAATACAGTCATACATTGACAATTAACCTATTCAATCAACAACAGAACTAAGAATAGGTCTCGTAATAACATACCAAGCTTTGGGATTTCAGATCCTATTGCTATTGCTTTTGCTAGAGGAGTGGCTTTATTCAGACACTGCAAGATAGCATCAATTCGCCTAAAAAGAAAATACGGAAAATATTTTTAATAAAGCTGCTTAAATTGAAATTCTAATTTGCTAATTACTAGTAGATTTAAATAAAGTTTGAATAAAACATATCACTTCTACAGCATAAATAAATTACTTAAGAAATACAGAATTGAATTAAATTTTTACTATAAAATTATGAATTATTTTTATATTCTGAGCTTCAAATAAACTTCAGATACTTAAACTTAGACTGTATAAAAACATACTGTGCATCGCAATACATGCAACTGGCTGAAATCAATGTAATTCATTGATTGGTCAGTCATTGAAAAATATATACTGTCAAACCTGCCTGTATATAACAAATCACTGTCTAAAAAGGGCAGTTTCAATTTCTTCATTTCATGAATAGCTTGTATATAATTTGAACCTGTAAATAAATGGCAACTGCTCATTAAGGGCACATTTTCAGGTTCCCTACAGTGCCCTTTATATACAGGATTGATTAAAGGAACAAAATCTACTTACCCATCAGCACTGGATTTGAAGATAACTTCAATACTGCATTTAGAGTTGGTCTTTTCTGCCATCAGTTCAGGTGGGACNAACTTTGCTTATTTCTATGTTCCTTTGATCACAAAATCCTTTTCCAAGTGAAAATTTCCCTTCATATTGAGAGAGAAATTTGACTGGGACATCATTAATGGTGGCTGTGTCACCTTTTACAGAATTTGTAGCTGCCTCCATTTCTACTAATGGCTTCCATATTCTTATGTAGTCAACAGCACTAAAGTAATCATCCTTCGTAGAAGAAGATGAATATCTTTCTAGATGTGTAATAGGATCTTTAACATGTAGGAGACAAAACTTCACGTTGCTTGTCATGTCAAACATCTCTATTTGTGGAATGAAGACCCCTTTAACAGAAGCAGCTGACATTTGGAAAGCCAGTACCTGCTGATGGTTGAAGGTCATACTGAACTGACAATTTTGTAATGTTATGTCACCTTTTCTGACCTCTGAACTCACATCATTGACAGTATTATAGCATGATGGAATATTTTCTAGAAGTTTGTCAATATTTTCTTTGGAATTTCCAAGTTCATCATTATAAATGATTTTTAATAATTTTTTCATTTTTCCATGTGGGGTTTGTTGAGATGTTAGACATTCCAGCATGTGCTTCCATTTTTTCTGCTGTTGAAAAAATCCCCTGTTGTGTGGATTTACCCTGTAGCCATTATCCCTTTGATCCTTTGTTTTAATTGGTGAATATCCATTGAATGAATACAATCTTTTGCTCCATGTCAACTCTAAGATCTCACGTTTGGTGTATCTGTCTTCCAGAAAATTTGGTTTTTTAGTTGCACCAATACAGTTTAGCTGCAATGTTTTGGATTCTTTAGGTAGGTTTCTGTGACCTGGAACAACCACTGTTACCTCTTTCTCAGACACAGATTTCACAAATCCATGGAAAACTACAGGTTCTTTTTTCAACTTATAGCCCCAAGCTAGAGCAAGGCACTTCTTCTGGTAGTCTTTTGCACGCTTTGTCACTTCATTCATATGATGACACATATCAGTGACTTCTTCTTTTGAATAGCAGGAACTTTTATTGTCCAAGGCACAGTGTAACAATCGATGTGTTACAATGTCAATATACCTTCTAATCGGTGATGTAAAATTTGTATAAGGATACATGCCGAGACTGAAATGGGAGGCTTCTTGTCTGGATTTCATGTCACCGGAACATTTAAATTCAGCCTTTTCCTGATATTCATACCATTCATCAAGAGCCAAGCATGAAAATGGATGGAGTTCATCACAACCAATAATCTGACTTGCTGTAACAAAGTCCCTATTTTCAATTGCGGTTAGAAGTTTTTTCCATACCCAATGTTGGTACATGAGAATTTTTGTGTATCTTCCAGTTGGTGCATTCTTAATAGAAATTTGACGATCACGCTGTAATGATGGAAGTGGAACAATTTCCTGTAATTTCAGTATCAGATCCACATACCATTCATGGGCCTCCAGCCATTTTGCAACAAGCTCTTGGTCTGGTGGCTTTTGTATTCTAAGAGGAACACAGTTTTTAAATCTACTACCTGTAGCTAAGAATTTTCCAACAGTATGGTTAGAAAGAACCATGAATTCCTCAACTAAGTAATGAGCTTCTCTAGTTTCCATGATATCATCATCATCATCACTGTTTGTTTGTGGTGGAACGTAAAACAATGCACTTCCCATTCGTTTGGTTCTCAGACATTTTGCAAGATGGAACAAGCAATTAATCTTTTCAGAAATATTTTTTGGAACATTTGTTTCAATTTTCAGGATGGCATCTTGTGCTTCTCGGTATGTTAATTTTTGTCTGGATTTGATAGTGGTTCTTTTGATCTTTGTGGATCTTTTCTGCAGTGTTCCATCCTTATCAAAGGTGTAAAATACAGAAATAGTTGGCCTTGTTTCTCCAGGTAGAAGACTGCAACATCTTGTACTCAGTGGGCCTGGCAACATATGATATGGGTTACGACCTTGACCTGGATAAAAAGTAGTAGCTCTTTCATATGCCTCACAATCAACATGGCTCCCTTTTTCTACAAAGCATGTCACATCAGCAATATGAACACCAACTCTATATTTGCCATCACTGTCTTCCTCAACACTGAGAGCATCATCCAAATCTCTTGCAGTCGGGGGATCTATGGTAAAAACATCAAGGTTCGTGCAATCTTCTCTATCTTTAACATTTATTAGTGGTTTATCGAGTTCCAGCAGCCACTTCACATGTTGTACTGTATCCCTTTTGTAAATTGTAGGCACTTGGTGCTGAAGCCTCAAAATTTCCATTCCAGAATTCAAACCATCTTTTGCATCAATAACTTTGATGACAGCTCCAAGAGGATACAAATCTTCCCAACAAATCATGGCTACTAAAAATATATAGTTCTTTATTTCTCCTGGTTTAATATTAAAAATTTTCTGATAGTGAAGCTCTCTTTTCTGTGAATCATATTTGTATATCTCAACTTGATAATTATTTTGACAGTTCTTCTTCAGGATGTGGAGTTTTGGAACAATTTTGGAGATTGGTCGCATCAAGTGAAATTCTGACTCGTCAAGGATAGATACCAATACAGGATGATCTATATCTGGATAATGGCGATGCTTTATTAATCCTACAATCTGACCATAAATTTTCAAGGTCATTTTAGACAAGTCCAAGGTCTTATCCAATCGTTTGATATAATTTTTCCCTTTGTATGCTTCTCGTTCATCTTCCAGGATTTCAACAATAACTTCATCTTCATTGTAAACTTTCCCGATTTTTGATCTTCCAGAAATTTCTATTTCTTTCACATCGTCATGGTCTAGATTAGTACATGTAGCTGTATGAGCTGCCTCTAACTTTACTATGCATCTTTTGAACTTTAATGGATATCGTCTGTAAAGTTCTAATGCCTTTTCTCTATCATGGAATTCTGGATAAAAACTGTCTTTTTTTTTATTGGGTCTTCGTTTGAAATCGTCAACAAATTTATCAGATAAATCTATTCCGTTCTGTAAAATTTCATGTTCATCTATCTCATCATCTGATCCTTCCTCAAACAAACGAAGACTTTTCTCGTATTGATCCTCGGTAGAATCATGTATAGGATCTGCCTCATCTTCACTTGATGAACTCTCTTCACCGAACCAATCTGACCTTGACATGGTGTCAAATTCATGATCAGACTCTATTTCAGAATGATCATGCCCTTCTGGAGGAGATAGTAGCTGTTCTGTTTCCATGGATGCCTGACTACAAACAGATGATGGTGTCAGATGTCTTTTTCTTGCTTTTCGTTTCTTTTCAACATCTTTCCAAGAATTTGCTTCTAACAAGAAGTCTTGCTGTTTAAATTGACATTTTGCTGAAAAAAAGAGAAGAAATATGACTGAATATAATTATTTGCACTTATAAAATTCATACTTTTGATGATTAATATATAATCAAACCTCCTGATTCAGCAATAATTTTGAGATACTTGCAATAAATTTTCCTTACAATTTAACTAAAATGCATAGTCATCTTATTAAGCAGAAAAAAATAATTTACTACATGCTCTTGAAATAAAACATCCCATCTTAAGTTATAAAGAGGAAAATATAGCATCAAAATAGGAGTACTTCTGTTGTAATCATCCTCTAGGGGCCATCGAGATCATGATCATACTGTAATTGGATTTACAGCTACCTATGCAATCAGTGCCTATCTCCACTAAGTAAAGTTGTGAGTTTGAATCCCACTCCTGGCGAGGTGCACTCGATACAATATTATGTGACAAAGTTTGTCTGAAATATAACTGAAATATTGCTGAAAGTGGCATTAAACACCATAACCCTAACCCTAGTCATCCTTTATTTTCCTGAGGTAGTATGCACATGATTTCAAATTGAATAATATTAAATGGGGGTAAATTTCAAAAATATGTTTTGATAAACTATATTTTACTTTGTTGCTTAAAGTATTTATGAATGCAATCTTGTGCATATTTTTTTACAACACCAAATAAGTGAAATATATATCCTCTGAAAAATAAAAAAGTCATGTGGACAGTGCTAATATAGAATGATACTAACGACGATGTCTTGTTTTCTTCTGGTGATTGTCCCTGGCTTCATCAGCCTGTTGTTGTTGCTGAAAAACATTGAACAACAATTTTAATTAAAAACAAGTTAAACAAGGATATCGATGTAGGTGAACATGAAAGAAAATCCATTAGCAATTTGAGTTAAACATCTGTTCTGAGCAGCTGTTCTCGACATTACTGTGAAGTCCTCAATAAGCAGAACTCATATCTCAAATATATTGTTTGACGGCCAATAGATAAAAGATGTACATTTACATCTTATTCATAATGTACATTTATCAATAAGTCATATAGTAAGTGTTCTTCACTGCTTGTAAATTCAAATAATAAAAGATATATTGTCCTATACAGCATAGAAACTAATTTAAATACACCTCTTATCTAGGGGGCCTTCATGGCCGTGGTCGTATGGTAGTTGGAAATAACTACCTATGCAATCAGCGCCTATCATCACTATCATTGTGAGATCAAATCCCACTGTAGTGTACTCGATACAACATTATGTGTTAAAGTTTGTCAGTGACTTGCGGTAGGTTGGTGGTTTTCTTCGGGTACTCCGGTTTCCTCCATGAATAAAACTGACTGCCACAATATAATTGAAATATTGTTGAAAGTGGCGTTAAACAACATAACCCTAACCCATTTGATCTATGCTCAATCAAAAAAACAAAACACAATTTTCTACTGGTCACTTCACAAAACTCTTGATTCTACATCTAACAAAATCTGACCAATTCAAACAACTATATGCATATACATATATATATATATATGAACATTCTAGATGCTGAGGTCATTAGCAGAGTGTAAAAATAGCACAAAGTAACACTATTATTTTTGGTCTAGTTTTATAAACATAACAATTGCAGCTGTGTTCAAGAAAAAAAATTAAAATAAATTATTTGTAAAAACTATGAAAATATAAATGTAAATTTTCACTAATTAAAAGAAAAAATGTCTCTCAGAGGTGTTCCTAATGGATATGTGATTCCAAGGCTTATTGTAGAGCCAATTCAACCATCCAATCACAGCCATCACATCTAAACCTTTAATAAGACCAAACTATTCTAATCGTATTATGGGAAAGATTCTTTTATCATGTGTATGTTGTGCGGATACAATGGATAACTGCCGGTAAAAAGCTATGGGATGGACATAGTGTGTATCTGCTGATAGCTAGGCCATACGAAGACACAGATAATATGACTGAAACAATAATTCTCAAACCTGTTTTATAATGCTGTAGTTAGAATCTCTAACATATTCATTATCACTGTCTACAGAATCTTCATCAAGTTCTATATTTTCTTCTTCATGTAAATCAATTTCTAACATCAGACAATTAGCTGAATCTATGTCTCTCTGTAAATATATTGTATATACATATCAATTTCTAACATCAAATTTGCCATGATATAGCTGAAATATTGCTGAAAGTGGTATTAAACACCAAAAATCAAATCAAATCAAATCTAACATCAAACGGTTAGCTGAATCTATGTATCTCTGTAAATATATTGTATATACATGTCAGTTTCAATTAACTAAGGTTGTTTTAGTCTGTATATATATTTCATATTTTGAGTATTGCATTAAAACAGTAAATAAATACAGTGGAACCTGTCTAATCCGATACACTAAGGGACCAGGGAAATGTGTTGGATTGTACAGGAGGTCAGAATACTCAGGTTTTATTTTAGTTAACAGAAATACTTTGTGACCATAAATTTTTGTCAGATGTCACAGGATGTCGGAAAACTCTGGTGTCGGATTGCACAAGTTCCAATCTGATTATTGTCTTTTCAAACTCAGATAGAAATAAATGTCTACACCAGGTGCTGCCTGATACGACTGCAACACATCAACAAGAGCTTCATCCTATGCTAGTTTTACTGAATATGATTACTGTCCAGCAAAAGGCATTACTAGGTAGAATCTGCTTGAAAAGTGCAGGAGGGAATTTCATCAGGAAAAAATCCATTAAAATTGAACTCAAAATAAAAAAATTTAAAATTGAGCATTGGGTACCCTCACGTCTCGGAAATGGCAAGAGCTGAAACAAATTTGTTGGAACATTCCAGACTGGAAATTTTCTGAGCCGTCTAATGGATCGACGTTTGTTTGGTTTTTTTGATGGTGTTTAACGCCACTTTCAACATTATTTCAGTTATATCGTGGCGGTCAGTTTTATTGGTGGAGGAAACCAGAGGACCCGAAGAAAATTACAGACATGTCGCAAGTCACTGACAAACTTTATCACATAATGTTGTACACCTCACCCTGATCAAGATTCAAACTCACAACATCAGTGGTGATAGGCATTGATTGCATAGGTAGTTGTAAATCCAACTACCATATGATCATGAGCACAACAGCCCCCTTCCAATAGAATAAAATGCATACAAATGAAACTTAAAATAAAAATGTCATAATTTTGTGTATTGTTCTCTGTTGTACCCAAAATGCAATATTTCTAATCTAAATTTTAATCTATGGTCTCTAATGCATATAATTTTCTAAAGGTATGTGACAAGTAGCAATATTATTTGGAAAAATTTAACAGATAAGAAGTAAGAATAAAAAAATACTAGTTTTACATCCAATAGACGTTACCTGGTTAATTGACATCTCCAAATATTTTGCTGCTTTTTTTCTGGCCACATCATATTTATGAAGATGAGTGAGACCTTTACACCATGTTTCATAAAACTCACAAAACATAGAACATCCAGGGTTAAATGGTGCTTGTTCATCAACTGTGGTAAAAAGATCACAATTTAAACTCACAACAGAGAGGTTGTACTGGTAGATGAGGTTTTGACAAAAGTTTGTTCAGTTTGACTAATCCACGAAAGAAATAAGACTTAGTTTGAGAAAAAATAATAAAAAACAAGAAAACAATAATAATAAACAAATTACTATATACTAAATATTACTTAGGGAATGACCATTTAACATGAAGTGGGGGGGTTATGGTTTTTTCCTAAAATAATATTCTGATTCCCAATGTTGCTGAAAAAAATATTCTGATTTTGGTGGAGGAAAATAAAATAATCTGATTCAGAATTTTTGTCATATAACCTAATGTTAAATTCTGAAAAAAAATTTCACGCTTTGCACGACAAAAAAAAAAATTCTAACTCTCATGTTGTCCGAAAAAAAATTTCTGAATGGAAAAAAAAAACATGTGGGCATCTTGATTGACATTAAGGCATTTGTTTGTTTAACTCCCCCCCCCTCTGCAAGTTAAATGGTAGGTCCCTTAGTGTGAGAAATAATAATAAAACACAAGAAAGCAAGAATAATAAACAAATTACTATAATAAAATACTAATCTATTAAATAATAATAAAAATGAGACCCTTTCTGCGAACAAACCACAGCCTTTATCTATATACCAAATGCGATGTCGTTCACATCTTTACCTATTTCTACATACCAATATGCTACAGTACATATCTGTATACTTTATGACCAGTATGAAGAAAGGTTACACAGCGGTGGCCAGCAATTCAACCAAAAGGTAGAAACGAGGGATGGTCTTGACAACTATATTTTGTGTTAAAGTGGACCATTGTTGCCAACTGTCCTGATTGCCGTTTTATCTATATGTTTAAGAAAATAGCCTCTATTAATTTAGGAAACTCAAGTTGCTGAACTGAATTCAAATCAGACACACGTGGGTCTGACAACAAGTGGCAAACTTGAAACAAACTTCAATATTTAAAGAAAAAGGTAATACATACTTTTTTTACAAATCATACACAGTTCTTGGTAGACTTCCTGCAAGTACATATAATTGTTTATTATGTTTGCATAAATCTGTTCAGGTAGGACTAAAAATGGGAGATAACTCTTGTATTTTGAAGAAATTAAAAATAAAAATATTCATGTATTTCAGACAATTTTTTTTATTCAACACTACAAACACATTATTTGAACAAAGCTTGATACTTGATATTTTATTATGACTAAAAATGGGAGATAACTCCTGCATTTTGGAGACATTCAAAAAAGGCAACAATTTGCTTTTCAAAACTACAAAGTTACTGATTATTGCTGTAGGACTAAAAATAGGAGATAACTCCTGTTATTTTTTAAACTGAAATAAAAAGAATTCTTGACAAGAAGGCAACAATTTGCTTTTCAAAATTATAAAGTTACATTTATTTGCATAGAAAGAATCTTACTGAATATATCAATTATAAATATCTATTTATTTGTTGAATTACAATAAAAATCAAGAGCTGTTTCACATCTATCAATAATTCATAAATCATTATTTTTGAGAATTAACATTTTCCCCCATAATTGAGTGATATAATTTTTTTTATAAAGGAAGTAAAAGTTAGAGAATGACTTACAATCAAAAGAAGACACTTGGCTATCTGTAAATTGGTACCTCTCATATCTTCAACAACAGCATTTGGATTTGATAAATGATCTCGAACACTTCCCAAGGAAATAGTTAGATCACCATATACATGTAAAGCTCTTCTACAGTTTTGTTTTGGACTGGCCTCAAAATATTTATCTGTTTTAATCTTAATTTTTCTGATCAATGAGACCGATTCCTAAAATAGAAAATGAATAGTAACAAATTTGCAATATCAACAAAACGATGAGAACCAAATGAAATCATCAAGCAGACAACAACGAAAAAGTAAACAAATTAATTAACTAGAGGCTCCTAGGAGCCTGTAATCACTCACCTGGCTCAAAGTTGGCCCAGCAGTTTGAGAGGAGATAATTTTTAAGTGAATTTTGGTGAATCTTCTATTTTTAGCAATGGCCGCCATCTTCTTTGGCGGGCGGGATTATCGGATATAATTCTGAAGGTAGACCATCTAAAGACCATTTCACCATAGTCTGGGCACATTTGACCCAGTGGTTTCAGAAGAGATAATTTTTAAGTGATTTTTTGCCAAATTTTCTATTTTTAGTAATGGCGGACATCTTGGCTGGCTTGACCCGTTGGACAGAATTCTGAAAGGGGATCACCTAAAGACCATTCCACCATAGTTTGGGCCCAATTGGCCCAGCAGTTTCAGAGGAGATAATTTTTAAGTGATTTTTTGCTGAATTTCCTATTTTAAGTAACGGTGGCCATCTTGGTTGGCAGCAAGGGTCGTCAGACACAATTCTGAAAGATGACCACCTAAAGACCATTTCACCATAGTTTGCGCCCAACTGGCCCAGTAGTTTCAGAGGAGATAATTTTTAAGTTATTTTTTTTGCCAAATTTTCTATTTTTAGTAACGGAGGCTATCTTGGTTGGCGGACGGGGTCGTCGGACACAATTCTGAAAGAGGCCCATCTGAAGACCATTCCACCATAGTTTGGGCCCAATTGGCCCAGCAGTTTCAGAGAAGATAATTTTTAAGTGATTTTTTGCTGAATTTTCTATTTTTAGTAATGGCAGCCATCTTGGTAGGCGGGGGGATTGTCGGACACATTTCTGAAAGGGGACCACCCAAGGACCATTCCACCAAAGTTTAGTTCGAATTGGCCAAGTGGTTTTAGAGGAGTTGATTAAAATGCAAAAAGCTAACGACAGACGGACGACGGACGCCCAGTGATAGCAATAGCTCACCTGACCCTTCGGGTCAGGTGAGCTAATAATATAATGATAGAACTTTTCATATTCTCAAACTAACCCTGCCACTTTTTTGTGCCTGTCCTAAACCAGGACCTGGATTTCCAAAACCATGCATTATGTTCTTTCTTGTTTTTGTGTGCTCAATGATTTGAGGTGAGATGATATTGTTCATTTTGTTGATATTGGTAGAATTTTTTTGTACCATCACTGGATTTTCATAACTGAAAGAAAACAGCCTTCAGGGAGAGTTAAGGAGACTGGGTGGCTGAGCAGTTTATGTCATTGGCTTCTGGCCACAAGACTAACACAACTAACATGGGTTTAAGTCCTCTTCCCTACATCAAGTGTTAATGTTTACAT
>MJUT01040581.1:251971-274812 GCA_002080005.1 Gigantidas platifrons | reverse complement strand
TTTTTTCTTTTTGTTTGGAAATCAAGGAGTATCTGCCCCTTAGCTCAACATTTATTTCGACTTTTAGTACCTATTAAGTGATAATTCATTCTTTTGTAAATCCAAATGTTTTATATAACCACCCTAACGAACACACAGTTATCTAAATGGACTATGACGCTTAAGCTTTATTCCGTTTATGAATACAAAATTGTTTTGTAACTATAATGCAAACATTTGTAGGAAATTACTGACTTGTGCACCAGAAAAGATGTCAATATCATGTACAATCGTAATTGATTTAATAAGTGTTTACATTTTAAAACTGTAGCACTTGTGTAATTATCTATATTTTAAATAAGTAGCATTCATATTCAAAAGTCGTAGCGGCTATATTGAAAAGTAGTAGCCGCATAATTGAATTTCTCCTATTTATTGATTTAATTCGTTCGAAATATCAATACAGAATGTAATTTCTAGGTTGTATGATTACAAGAGAACTGAAAATGTAACTTAACTCCATCCTTAACGTGCAAAATGGTGAAAAATACAATTTTTTGATATTTCACAAGTTTACATGCACTGAATGTTTATATTCAGTCTTCCTGAATAATGAAAATGCTTTAAAATGTCTTAGATGGTGAAATATCGTTAGAATTGACATAAAAACATATGATACATACCTCTAATGTTGCAAACAACATCCTAGTTTATGTTTATTCGTCTGTTTTAACCCATAATACATCTGTGTTCTATTAGAAAATTTAGCGTGTCTATATTCGAAAAGTTTTACTCGACTAGCACTATGCATAGACTGAAAAGCGGAAGAAAATCTTCGACGCACAGGCTTACTTGTACCTGTATTTATGTGATCTTGGATGAAAGCCAGCTTTGTTGTGTTTATTTTTAGTAATACCATATCATGTAAACTCAAATGTTCACCTATAATTTCGATTTCGATTTTCCTTTCAGGAAATTAAAGTAAAAAAAAACTAACAACAAACAAAAAAACAAACAAACAAAAACAAACAAAAAAACAGTAGGTAAACATGAACGTTTATGATGGTAATTTACACAGTTTAGTCATTAATATTCAATCGAGTAAATGATTTTTTTTTATTAATAAACAGTTATAAAATGAAAAAAATAAAATACCCTACTGTCTGAACTTTCCAAAATTCAACAGAAATATCGCAGAAAGATTGGATTTTGATTTGATTTGATTTTTGGTGTTTTAACGCCACTTTCAACAATATTTCAGCTATATCATGGCTACCAGTTTTAGTAGTGGAGGAAGCCGGAGTATCCGGAGAGAACCACCGACCATGGGCAAGCAACTGGTAGACTTTATCACTTGCGACTGCGAGTCGAGTGCACCCTTTTTTGTAATTTACAAAGCCGGGCACGAACCCACGACGTATTGGTGATAGGCTTGTATGAGTTGTTAGATCCAGCAACCTAACTCATTGAAACAAAATCGATACCCCAAGCACACAAATACATGTCAGTCTTGGTCCAGTCACTTCACTAAAAGTGACGGGGTTAAACTATTTGTATAGACCCAGCCTTCCCTCTTACTTGAAACTATCTTATACATCTATATACACTATTTATGTATTTACTGATTTCCAGTTATTTTTGGGACTGTCAGGCAAACATAACTAAATGAGTAAAAGACAGATTCTTTAATTTTGGAATATGTACAATATGTACGGCCACGGCTTCACAGGAGGCTGCCGATCCACTTAATGGCACGCCTCAGAAAAACAATATATGCAATTTTAAAGTCCATATTTATAAACGCCTTATAGTAGGCACAAAGATCATTATCCAATTCAATGCAACTAATAATGCTTTAACGACAATAAAAACACTTAATTGAATATAGGAAATTCCATATCCTTCAAAAAATGCTGGTCCTGGGAAACAGTGACTCAGCTACGTAGTAATAAAATCATATACATTACAGTCAAACAGTACGAGACTAGTACAACAGTGGATGTTGAGTCGCTAATTTGGGCCACATGGTCAATCTCATATTCTGTTTTGATATGAGATTGACCACCGCCAACTGAAAAAGCGGTAGCGACACAACATCGTGAAACCGAGGCCGCATGAACGTAAAGAATAAAGTTTAAACAAATTTACAGCAAATCATGTTCAAGTGTCGAGTCACTACCACAATTTTTTCTTTGTTTTGTTTTTGGTAGTCTTACATCAGTGTATTCACTGTAAACTTGAAATTGACAATAAAACTCTCTGAAGGTGGTAGAGGAAGAAATTATTGCCAAGTGATGACAAATGAACCACATCTGAAAACAATTCCGGACAATGCCAAGTAATTTCTGGGTATCTAATGTAAAATCCTCCCATCCTTATGACCAAAGAGGCTGCATTATTGTTTAATCTTGCAGCAGACAAATTCATTGCCTTACAATCATAACTGTATTTCCAATCTAGTCTTGGTATCATTTGAGATCAGACAAATTTTGTGCTAGGCAAAATAGACCTTAAATACTCTAAACTATAGTATAATATATTGTTAGCCTGAAATCAAACAGGTTTATTTGGCCAATGCTGTTTTCTCCACAATGAATAACTAAAATATCCGGGGGGTCCTCAAAACTTAACAAATATTCAATGCGCGGAACTAGTCCATCCCACCTCAATCCTCCTTTGCCTTGCCACCAGACTCGGTAATTATTACGCTGTAGCCCTAAGCTGGTGCCATCATATGTACATCTAACTTCACGGAATGCATGTGTGATAATAGAGGAGCCTACTATCCAAACGGACTTCATTTTCCTTTTTTGTGACCAGTCTAACAAAATATGAATAAACTAATTAAGCATACTATGTAAACACAATTTCTAACTTTTAAACAATACGAATGTACGATTTATAGGCATTGGATTTCCAATTTCCTTTTGAACACCCAGCAGATTAATCACTTTGCTCAACACAGATGAAAAATGATATCTAGTGACTGGTTTGCCTGAAAAATGGCAAAATAACTGACCTTTGATTGAAGGTCTCAGGTCTAAAAATTCCTTAAGCAACTTGACAGGACAAATTGAGGTTTTCGTCTCTTGGATGCGAACAGTTGCACCCAGTCCACGTTGATCATTCTTCGAAAAAGGAATAGTGATAATAATAAAATTAACCTCCCCTTGTTTTGAAAATTTAAGATGGTCTAGAGAAATAGTTTGGTGAACTTGACAACTTTTTGTTAAAACTATTTCCCCTACCCTAAAGAAACCATGAAAAGCCAGCGAAAAGGCTGCTGAAAAAAGCTTGGTTTCATATAATGAGTAACAAATTAGATTTAACTTGTTTACAATGTTTATCAACAAGTCTTCCGATATAGGCAGTCTGGTGTCTTTTGGAATTTTATTTCTCCTGAGGCCTTCAAACATCTTTTGAATGACAAAATTGTATGAGAAATCATATTGATATAAAATTTTACAATGAAAATTGATTGCAGATACATAGCAATGGATTGTCCTATAAGCCTTATTATTCAATGATAAGTAAGCAATAAAAGTTATAATATGGGATATAGGTGGGGGCCACAAAACATTTATTGAGTATTCTCTACGAAAGGTCTCAAAATTTGATAAACCAGTCTTGTATGTATGCTTGGTATTAGGTGCCACGGAGGCATCTACTAGCCTTCCAATTTCAGCTTCGAGATCAGTGTCCGAAGTTCTGGTGGAATTTGTGTTGGAAAAGCATCTGCCTGTGGATCAAGAATTTTGAATTTAACCCACTGTCTACGAGAAATTGCATCTGCAATGCAATTGTTCTGGCCTCTTATATGTAAAAATTTCCACTGAATATTAAATAACATAGTTTCTAAAACTAAAGGCCTGACCAACTGCATGACATTCTTAGATTTTGATGTCCTATTATTCAATACAGAGACAAGAGCTTCATTATCTGTGTGAAATAGAATCTGCTTGTCCTGTAAATCTTTCTTAAGCATAAAAACTGCCATTACAACAGGGACCAACTCTAAAAATGTCAATTCTCTCATAAATTTTTTATCACGCCAATCAGCGGGCCAAGGAAAATAAGCCCAATGATGTATAAAATAGACAGCACTGCCCAAGTCATGATTTCCTGAACTATCTGTCAACAAATTTAACTCAACATTTGTCTGCCAAACTATTTTATTAAATTTGCAAGTACCATTAAATTGATCTAAAAATCTTAACCACATAATTATGTCCTCTTTCATCCCTACAAATACTCTAATAAAATGGTGAGGCTTTTTTACCCCACAAGTTGCATCACAAAATCGTCTAATAAATTCCCTAGCCATTGGTAAAGCCCTTGCACAGAACTGTAAAAGACCAATTAATGATTGTAATATTTTAAGGGTGACTTTTTTAAGAGTCAAAACATGATTAAGTTTGTCTTTAGCTTCCTCCAATTTTTCTTTGGGAATTCTAATCACCATCAAATTGGTGTCAACTTCTAGGCCGAGAAATATTATTACAGTATCAGGACCAATGGTTTTTTCGTCAGCTAATGGAACACCAAGTTCAACACAAGTTTCATGAAAGGTTGACATTAATTCAAAACATATATTTGAACAACTCTTTCCAACAAAAAAGAAATCATCAAGATAATGCTCTGTTGAGTTTGAATGTGAACGTTCACGTACAATCCATTCTAGAAAATTGGCAAATTTTTCAAATAGACAACATGATACTGAATATCCCATAGGGAGACATTTATCAAAAAAGAAAAGATTCCTGAATTTAAAACCAAATAACTCAAAATCACTTGGATTTATAATAAGAAGCCGAAATGCTGACGAAATGTCCATGCGTCCCATTAGAGATTTGGGTCCTGATTTGCATATGGTGTTTAAAACTTTATCAAATGAGGTATATTTAACCGATGCTAAATTTGGATCAATGTGGCTGTTGACACTATTACCTAAAGGGTGGGACAAATTATGAATTAACCGCCAACCCCCAGACTTTTTAGGAACAAGTCCTATTGGCGAAATCCTTAAATTTGACAATGGCCTTAACGAAAATGGACCTGCTATTCTGCCTAGATTTAATTCTTTTAACAATTTTTTTTCTAATGCAATGTCATGTTGGTAGGCAGATGTCAGATTATAACAACATGTGGGTGTACAGGGGCCATTATAACCAACCCTAAAACCAAATTGAAAACCTTCAGCCAATATAGTTTTGTCTGTAATATTAGGATAATTTTCGAGCATTTTCAGGATAATATCAATTTTGATTGGTGTTCTTCCCAACATCATTAGGTCTGCTAGTGGGTAGCTGTCTACTTGAAAACCTTCCCCTTCTAGCATTGTTTGATGATGCTGACCTGTCAAATGAACCACACTTCTTATTTACACCAAATTCTGAATTAATAATCTGCGAGTGAGGTGTGTTGTGAGAGTTATAAGACTGTGAAAATTGAACCCGACAATTTATGGAGGGGTGTGGATTATTGCACTTTAAACATCTGTGTTGATATCTAAAACCTCAATTATAATTATATTCGAAACACCTTTTATTACTTGAAAGTGGTGATCCCGAAAATAGTTGAGAAGTCATATTAATAGCATTATTGTGCATATACAAGAGCCACAACTCTTGATCAACTGTGCCCCATACTAAAGCCTGATTTTTGGCCTTTTTTAAACGAAATTGTTTATCATACTCTCTCCACCCAAAACCAGAGCATCTGCTCGCTCCTAATCTAATATTATACATATACTTTAACAATCCTTGTATGCTCTCTGGGTGTACGGTAGTATAAATGCTAGTGTAAATAAGAAAGGCATCTAACCAAGTATTTAAATCAACACTCTTTTTGCTACTTTTTTGTTGGAACTGCAACTGACCATTATTGATTACTAAGGTGTTGGATTGGTCTTCAGTACTATTGACAAGTAATGCCCCTAAATCTACATACTCTCCATTTATAATTTTCTCTTTTAAATTCTGAGATACATTTAGGCCTAAACTATCATTTACGCTGTGCATAGCGTTAGCATCTGAAATATATGAATTATTAACAGATATTGGGCACGGCAATGTACCTGATAGATTAGTAGAGTCTGTCGATATTGTTGATGTTGGCGAGCTCCTTAAAGCAGTGACAGCCTGTCTAATTTCACCCCTCAGTTCAGGTACTATCTGCTGACGAATCACATTCAACTGATCTTGTGTTAGAGTTGTTGTAGACTGTAGCACTGATGAAGTGGTTGACGTACATGTAGTCAAAGAAGGCTCAGGAGCAGTACCAGATGTTGAGTTGTCAAGTGTGTCAACAGATGTAGTTGAACTCGCAGAACTAGCCATCAGGTTCCTTCTCCTTCTGCTCATATATGGACTTTTTGATGACCGCGACGACATCCTCACAGTTTTACCCATTATTGACCTTCAAACTCTATGCATATGACCAACCTGCAAAACTAAATACTTAAATATTCATTCACAGTCTGTGTAAAGATGCAACTGCAGGGGGAAAGGTTCCAATTAATTTAATTGAGACCCCCCTTTTTTTAATATAAATATATGCATAAACATGTGTACGAGTGACCTCGGTGCAGTCAATTAATTACTCCCACTGACACTGTAAAGTTATTTGAACATGTGTACAATCCTGAGGGACCCTAGCCGACTCGAGGATCATTGTAAATTAAAAACTTTTGTTCAATTGTTGAAGACATTTGACTGACAAATAAGTCGTTTTGTACATTTTTACATCAATAATAACCAAAATATTCTTCATTTAAATTTAACTTTGAAGGAGGAAACGTACGTACAAAAAAAAATTGCTCATGGCAGACGACAGATAGCAAGCTCGTTCAATAACCTTGCTTGTAAATTAACATAAAAGAATGTGTAGGAAATATGTCACACGAACAGATCATTCATAACTCAGATATGCCTATAATTAAAAAGCATATTAAGTTTAAAATAAACTTCAAGCGGGGGACCATGCCGGCAAAGCGTGCTCGTGGCAGACGACACCATGCAACTACGTCATGCTTTTTTCAGAAAAATTCCGAATAACTCAATAAATTTGTATGTAATATAGCGGATGAGTATATCATAACCATCTCAATGGATTTTTTGCACTATAAGCTTTTAACAACAAAATTTACTCCAAATGTATCAGACCAAAATTGCCTGCGTCTTTCCTCTTCAAATATTTCAGCAGAAAGGACGCTTAAATTTACGTCACAAATTCATCACGTGACTTAATTTTCAATAACTCCCCCGACTTTCAATGTACCGGTTCAAAGTGGGATAACTCTAAATGTAATTAAATAAATCTGACCCCCAATATAACCAGATTTATTCTTTTTAAGTTGAATAAATCGTATTATCATCGAATTTCATATTCGCACATACATTTCGTGTTTTCTAAATTATATTTGTATTTAATTTCGAATGGAATGTACAGCGCGTGATCATATTATTATAAACAAATATGGCGTCGGTGTTTTCCAAAAATTTTTACTTTCATTATGATAGTGTATTATTAAAAGTGTCAAGGTTAGTAATCAATAAAATTATGTCGGGTAGATTCTATGACGTCATTACAAGCTTACGTCATATTTCACGTAAATCTAGGCGTCGTCTGTCAGTTGAAATATTTGCGTAAACAAAAGCAATGGGGAAATCAAAAGATTTGTCATCAGATGTGAAAACTATCGAAATTATGAAGCTGGAAAATAGTACTCCGAGATAGGTAAAAATCTTCAGCTAAACAGGACAACCGTGTATGCAGTGGTAAAAAGATATCGTGAGCGAGGTGACATCGAAAATCGACCGCGAAGTGGCAGAAAGAAAAAAGATGGACGACAGGGATACTCGCAATCTCTTAAGATTAGTTAAGAACAATAGATCGTTGCCGTTGCAGGACATAACCAGAAAGTTTAATGAAAATCGGGAAGATGTAGTTTCTAGTGTCACTGTTAGACGTTGTTTGTGCAGAAATAATTTCCACAGGCGAGTTGTACGGAAAAATATTAGAATCTGAGAAGCAAATGTAAGAGGCCGACTTGCTTGGGCTCGAGGAAAGAGATACTGGACTGTAGAAAGGGACTGGAGTCGGGTAATATTTTCTGATGAGTGTAAGATCATCGTTGGTGAAAGTAATCGCGTATTCGTATGGCGAAAACTAGGTGAAGAGTGGCTACCTCAATGTCTCAGTCCAGGCTGTAAAGCCAAAATGAGTTTGATGATTTGGGGTTGTATTACATTCAATGGTGTTGGCACTTTAACGACCGTGAATGGAAACATTAATGCCGCAAAATATATAGAAATACTGGAAGACAATCTATGGCCCGTAATTGTGCGTCATTATCCAGAAGAAAATTACATTTTTCAAGACGATAATGCCCCTGTTCATAGGGCTCGAAGTGTGCAAAATTATAAAACACAGAACAATATAAATTGTATGTTTTGGCCGGCACAATCTCCGGATGCGAACATTATTGAAAACTGTTGGCTCCTGTTCAAGAATTCTCTGCAGAAACGGCTTTACCGTGTTCACAATGTTACCGACATGGAGCGCGAAATCATGGACATTTGGCAAACCATTCCATTACATTACATTACATTCCATTAGGAACTTGTTCAGGTCACTTCCAATACGAATGTTGAAAATAATAAGGTCCAAGGGCTACATAACCAAGTATTGAGGTGAGTCATTTATTTTTTCTTGATGTTATGAAACTTAGAACACAGGCACTAGACGTTTTGTCAATATGAATATAACATAAGCAATGGGTAGAAAATAGTGTCCAGTATAAACGTCAATATGAATATAACATAAGCAATGGGCAGAAAATAGTGTCCAGTATTATACTGGACACTATTTTCTGCCCATTGCTTATGTTATATTCATATACTGGACACTATTTTCTGCCCATTGCTTATGTTATATTCATATTGACAAAACGTCTAGTGCCTGTGCTTAGAAGTGCATGTTAAGTTTACTTGTTGTACGACGTCAGCCATATTTGTTTATAATAATATGATCACGCGCTGTATGATAAATTATTTTTAACTGTTTATGTTAAAGGATAGAGGTATATTTGCTGCAGTCAGACGGAAATTAGGGCTTGAGGAAGATAAAAAGGAAAATGAATGGCTAGATGGAACAAATATACAGACAAACGAACAGGTAAATCAGTTATCTTGTATAATAGAGTATCACTACTTTCTTTAACTTGAGATCCGTTAGATTCTGCAGTTTTGTTGCTACAACTTCATTGGTTAATACTTATTACTTATTAATCAGCATCTACTGTCGTAAAGAAGCACACACCAGTATTTCACATATCATAAGTCATATTTATACCATGGTTATAACCGTTTAACTTGGATAATTGTGGTATAAATGATTTGTAACATGAAACCATGCAATATCACATCTAGGTTGTTGATTATTGTACGTTTCTCTGAGAGAAATAAAACTACAACCCAGATTTAAAGTGTGCAATATCTCGTATCTACGTGTATTAGTTCATAGTTATTAACTGTTGCTTATATAAACCATAGAAATATTAAAGGAGAAGAATGCATTTGTGTTACAAGTGTCAATATTTCTCTTGAAGTGAAAAATATTGTGAATGTTTCGTACTATTAAAAGGTGTCCGAAAAAAAGATTAAACAAAAATAATATTATATTCAAAACTGTAAACATGAATTCGCAGGGATTTTCTTAGAGAAGTAAAATAGTAAAATATGAAGTAAAATGTTCTTTTTTTATATAAAGTACATGTTTATGTAGATACATTTTGTTTATTAATTTTACGGATTACATAACACTTAATCACAGCGCTATGGGAATGTTGTTTTCTGATTATTGCAAATTTATAGACTGTATTCACCCCCATCCCCCGTATTTGAGGTTTTGTACCTACCAATGGCAATAAAAAGCTCATTTTCGGTCGTTAACTCCAAGCCTTTGCCTTTTTGATTTAATCCAGTGGATATGTTCGCTTCAATATTTTCTAACACCAATCAATCAATCAATCAATCAATCAATCAATCAATCAATCATATTTTCTTGTGTCTTTCCATCTATAAATATCTATATTAAACTGGAAAGTCGTTGTGTGCGTGCCACGCTAGAAGCACCCAGTGTAAATAATAACCATGGATTGACATTTTTCTTGTGAAAGATAATCTAAACATAGCAATGAAATAAAAAAAAAATCTTTTGTAGGTCTAATTAAATAGCTTGCTTTTGATGATTTTTTTTTACTTCAATATTCATTGTATTTCAGCAAATCAAACACAGACAAAATGTTGAGCAACGGCAGGAAACCAGACAGAAAAAGAAACACAAAGGTTTTTTTTACTTCAATATGCATTGTATTTCAGCAAATCAAACACAGACAAAATGTTGAGCAACGGCATGAAACCAGACAGAAAAAGAAACACAAAGGTATTCTTGACCTAAAAAGTATATGTGGTTGTTTGTATGAGAAACTATTTATCATTGGGATTTTGTCGTCATTTCTGTTTACATTTTATTTCTCGACTGCTTCATCTTAAGACAATATATTTAAGGACACAGGTTGGATAGTTATAAATTTTCAAGAATTTTAGATAATTATGCCGTGGTCTAATAAAACAGTTTTGTCATTTCATTAGATCACATTCACCAGAAGTCAATACAGAAAATAGATGCCGACATTTATAGCACATATTACTTATATTACTTATACAAGTACATTCATGCAAATTATAAGCAGTCTATAATTAAGCAAATAAGCAAATCAACCAAAAACACACATAAAATATTGATGCACTTTTAAAACATATTTTAAAAATATTCATGCAGAAATAGCTAAGCACTAAAATAAAGCACAAGTTAAACTGAAAAGCACACAGAGCAAAAACATAAAAACTACAATTGATGTACATATATAAGAAAGGAAGAACTATTTACAGTATAAACTATTTTTACGTCTTTTTAAAATTTGTAAACAGGTTTTGGCACATATTATAATCATATTTTCATTTGAGAATAAAAACATTATTTTCTCTTCATTATTAAAAGACATAAAATCAACGGTATAACTTTAATACATTTTCTCTAAAATCATCATAAAATGGACAGTTTAAAAGTACATGTGTTTCATCCTCTATAAAATCACTACAAACACAACACATTCGTTCTTCAATTCTCAGATTTTCAAATCGACCCGTTTCTTTTCTAAGTGGTGCAACTCCACATCTAAATTTAGCGAATGCACTCCGGTGTGAAAATGGCAAAGTTATTTTGCAATAAATGTCTGTTTAAAACTATTTTTAAAAAGTCGATAGGCTCTGAGTTAATTTCCACCTCTACCAGATACAGATTTTTCTAAACTTAAACAGTTATGCCAATCATTTACATGTTTATCAAACAATCTCGACATTACACTATTAACAATAAAAGTAGTATCAACATTTTATGAAATATTACAAAAGTGACTTAAATTAAGATCACAGAAGGTTTTATTAACAAAAAAAAATTCCAATTCTTGACACATTTATGACTTAGGTTCATGCAATTTGACCATACGAACATCTTTCTATTTAGTCTATCAGAATTCATATTATTAAGTCGACACCTTAGACGTATAATGCATTTCCATTGTTTATGAACAAATGGTAGCCATCCCATACCTCCGGTGACTGCGTGTTTGGTGTATATTTGCCAACCCCCAAGAAAAATCGACAGGCTCTATTATGTATAGTGTTAATACAAGATAAAATTTTATACCCCCAAATACTTGCCCCACATTCTAATATGGGAGGCACTAAACTGTCATATAATTTTGTAAATACATGATATGTAACACCACCTAGGACTTTACATTTAGCTATAACTAGGCATAAAGCTCTGTTAGCCGATGCGGCTACTGCTTTTGCTGTAATGTTATAACCTAAGAATTCATTATGTATTAAGTTTTTTCCATAATACATTCCTATTTATGGTATCATATGCTTTTTTAAAATCGATAAAAGCACAAAAGGTAGATTTACGTAGTTTTTTCCTTACATCTATAATATTAGTTAACGTAAATAGTTGATCTATCGTACTACGACCTTTACGAAAACCATTCTGCTCATCTGCTAACAGGTTATTATCGTCTACCCACTGTGCCAACCTTTCTAATGTTCATTTACATCCATATCCTTTCTGACTATAAGCTGTTCCTTTACTTAGATTTGTGTCCAAGTGTAATGTTGGATAGTTTTTCATGTTTATTTACATCCATATCCTTTCTTACTACAAACTGTTCCTTTTCTTGAATTTGTGTCCAAGTGTAATGTTGGATAGCTCTCATGTTCATTTACATCCATATCCTTTCTGACTACAAGCTGTTCCTTTATTTGAATTTGTGTCCAAGTGTAATGTTGCATATTCTCTCATGTTCAATTTCATCTATAGCATTCCTTACTTTAAGCTGACACTTTACTTGGATTTGTGTCCATGTGTAATGTTGGATAATCTCTCATGTTCATTTACATACATATGCTTTCTTACTACAAGCTGTTCCTTTGCTTGAAATTGTGTCCAAATGTAATGTTGGATAGTCTCTCATGTTAATTCACAGCCATATGCTTTCTTACTACAAGCTGTTCCTTTACTTGAATTTGTATCCAAGCGTAATGTTGGATAGTCTCTCCTGTTCATTTACATCCATATCCTTTCTTACTACAAGCTGTTCCTTTACTTGAATTTGTGTCCAAGTGTAATGTTGGATAATCTTTCATGTTCATTTACATCCATATCCTTAGTTACTACAAGCTGTTCCTTTACTTGAAGTATTGTCCTAGTGTAATGTTGGATAGTCTCTCATTGTTCATTTACATCCATATCCTTTCTTACTACAAGCTATTCCTTTACTTGAATTTGTGTCCAAGTGTAATATTGGATTGTCTTTCATGTTCATTTACATCCATATCCTTTCTTACTACAAGCTATTCCTTTACTTGAATTTGTGTCCAAGTGTAATATTGGATAGTCTTTCATGTTCATTTACATCCATATCCTTTCTTACTACAGCCTATTCCTTTACTTGAATTTGTGTCCAAGTGTAATATTGGATAGTCTTTCATGTTCATTTACATCCATATCCTTTCTGACTACAAGCTGTTCCTTTACTGGAATTTGTGTCCAAGTGTAATGTTTCATATTCTCTCATGTTCATTTTCATCTATAGCATTCCTTACTTTAAGCTGACCCTTTACTTGGATTTGTGTCCAAGTGTAATGTTGGATAATCTCTCATGTTCATTTACATACATATGCTTTCTTACTACAAGCTGTTCCTTTGCTTGAAATTGTGTCCAAATGTAATGTTGGATAGTCTCTCATGTACATTTACATCCATATCCTTTCTTACTACAAACTGTTCCTTTACTTGAATTTGTGTCCAGGTGTAATGTTGGATAGTCTTTCATGTTCATTTACATCCATATCCTTTCTTACTACAAGCTGTTCCTTTATTTGAATTTGTGTCAGTTGTTATTTTTGATAGTCTCTCATGTTAATTCACAGCCATATGCTTTCTTACTACAAGCTGTTCCTTTACTTGAATTTGTATCCAAGCGTAATGTTGGATAGTCTGTCATGTTCATTTACATCCATATCCTTAGTTACTACAAGCTGTTCCTTTACTTGAAGTATTGTTCTAGTGTAATGTTGGATAGTCTCTCATGTTCATTTACATCCATATCCTTTCTTACTACAAGCTATTCCTTTACTTGAATTTGTGTCCAAGTGTAATATTGGATAGTCTTTCATGTTCATTTACATCCATATCCTTTCTTACTACAAGCTGTTCCTTTGCTTTAATTTGTGTCTAAGTGTAATGTTGGCTAGTCTCTCATGTTCATTTACATCCATATCATTTCTTACTACGAGCTGTTCCTTTATTTGAATATGTGTCCAACTGTAATGTTAGATATTCTCTCATGTTCATTTACATCTATAACCTTCCTTAATTGTCTTTACTACTTTCAAATTCAATTGTGAAGATGTTCATTTCAGTATGTATTTATGTAATGTTAAAATAAAACTATTGTGTCAAATTAAACAATTTGCAATATCATAGTTCACAGTTTGACAAATATCACTGTGAAATGAAGATTAAGCCAGGTTCAATTAAGGGACAAGGTTATGTTAGGTTCTTAGAGTTGAAGGCCTGGGGGATAAAAAATTAACATAATTATGTTATAATAGGCAATAAAATACATTTTCCTTACAATGTGATTGATAGAGGCCATTTTGAGTATATGCACGGGTGATTTGCTACGTCACACGCACAAATACTTGAACTTCTCCTCGAGGTAGGTTTATGCAGTTGTACAATTTAAAGAAGGAAAACTAACAAAACCAAGTAGTTCACCGAAGGGCCCACATATCAGACTTCATTGTTAGCATACATTCATTGCGTGGAAACCCATCAGTTTTGCAAACACTTCTGTGCAGTTAAATGGGTTTTGTGTGAACGTCATCCTTGCCCGGAATTTAAACTGTACAGAAGTGTTTGCAAAACTGATGGGTTTCCACGCAATGAATGTATGCTAACAATGAAGTCTGATATGTGGGCCCTTCGGTGAACTACTTGGTTTTGTTAGTTTTTCTTTTTTTAAATTGTAAAACTGCATAAACCTACCTCGAGGCGACGTTCGCGATGTTCAAGTATCCGTGCGTGTGACGTAGTAAACCGCCCGTGATATAGTTTCCTGTTTATATGGTGTCTTGTATTCCATAAATAGGCAGATACAGATTTTTTAAAACTACAAAGAAGCTTCATTTTATATATTTGGACATATTTTATTTCCAATTCAAACTAAATTCGCTACCTTTCAAAGAAAGTAATATACAATGTGAATGCCATTACATATATTTTTATTGTGTTGAAATAATATATTTTGTTTTTAATTTCAGCTAAGAAGATATCTAAGTCACAGGACTTTGTCATGGAGAAAACAGGGACAGATGTAGCAGAGAAACGAAAAACCAGGAAGCGACATCGTACAGCATCGTCTAATTGTAGCCAAATATCGACAGAAACAGAAGAGTTACCTCCCCCTGAAGGACATGACGATTCTGATATTGAGTCTGACCGTGAATTTGACACCATGTCTCGGTCAGATTGGTTTGGTGGAGAGAGTTCATCAAGTGACGATGATATAGATTTAGAGGATTATGCCAATGTGGATCAGTACGAGAAAAGTCTTCGTTTGTTCGAGGAAGGATCAGATGATGAGATAGATGAACATGAACTTTTGCAGAGCGGAATAGATTTATCTGATAAATTTATTGACATACATAAAAAGCCAATTCATACCAAAAATTGCTTCACATATCCACCATTTTATAGTGAAGAGAAGAATACAGAACTTTGTAAAAGAAACCCATTAAAGTACAAAAAATGTACAGTGAAAATAGAGTCTTCTCATGGAGCAGTATGTACCAACTTAGATCATTCTGATGATGTGCATGAAATTGAAATTTCTGGACGATCCAAAATTGGGAAAGTGTTCAACGAGGATGAGGTTTTTGTGGAAGTCCTACAAGATGAACACGAGATATACAAAGACAAAAATTTTATCCCGCGTTTGCAGAAAACATTAGATTTATCTAAAATGAGTTTGAAAGTTTATGGTCAAATCAGGGGAATAATTCGACGTCATCATCACCAAGATGTAGATCATCCTGTGTTTGTTTGTGTTTTGGACGAGAAAGAATTCCACCTGATGCTGCCGGTTTCAAAAACACTTCCAAAACTGCACATCCTGAACAATAATTGTACTAATAAATATCAAGTTGATGTGTACAAGTATGTGGAGGAGAAAGGAGAACTTCAGCACAACAATCTTTTTGACATAAAACCTGGCGAAATCAAGAATTATATTTTCTTAGTTGCAATGATTTGTTGGGATAATTTGTATCCTCTCGGTGCAGTACTCAAAGTAATTAATGCCAAAGATGGTTTCAATTCTGGAATGGAGATTTTACGTCTTCATCACCAAGTGCCTTCTGGATACAAACGTGAAACCGTGGAAGATGTCAGAGGACTGTTAGAATATGGAAAGCCAGTATTGAATAAAGAAGGAAGATTAGATCTAACCAATCTTGAGGTGTTTACCATAGACCCACCTAATTCTAGAGATTTAGATGATGCACTGAGCATTGAAAAGACGCCTGATGGTAACTTTAGAGTTGGTGTACACATTGCAGATGTAACATCCTTCATCAAGAAGGGTGATTCTGTTGATGATGAAGCATATGAGAGAGCCACAACATTCTACCCAGGTCAAGGTCGTAACCCCTACCACATGTTACCTGAACCAATGAGTACCAATCTGTGTAGTCTTATAGCAGGTGAACGTCGACCCGCCATATCAATACTTTATACTTTTGATGAAGATGGAAAGTCATTAGAAAAACCTGAAATTAAGAGATCCACAATCAAGTCTAGACAACAACTGACTTACAGTGAAGCTCAAGATGCGATACTTGATTTAGAAAGGAACATTCCAGAATCTATATGTAAACAAATTAAAACTTTGTTCAGAATTGCTAAGAATAGAAGGAGATCTAGATTGGGTGGAGCTCTGTACTACTATCCTGTTGATAATGATGGTGACAATGAAGACTTCCAGAAAACAAAAGAGGCTCATTACCTGGTAGAAGAATTTATGATTTTAGCAAACCATACAGTTGGTACCTATCTGTTTCGCACTTTTAAAGACTGTATCCCTCTCAGAATACAACAACCACCGGAACCAGATTGTGTCCAGCAATGGTTGCATTCTAATCGTTTCTTTACGGACTTGATACTTAAGCTACAAGAAATTCGACCTCTTCCATGGATTGAGAGTGAAAGAAAGCTGTCGGTCAACAATGCACTAACAGGGAGATACAACAAAGTTTTAATGTTTCAGCAGTATGTGTGGAAAAACTTACTGGAAGCTGTTAAGAGAAAACAATCTGCAGTGGTCATGCAGATACTTGGATGTGATGAAAATCATCCCTTTTCATGCTTAGGTCTGGAGGAATGGTACGAATTTCAAGAAATGGCAGAATACAAATGTTCAGGGGAAGCCAAATCAAGAAGAGATGGATCTCATTTTAGTCTGGGAATGTTTCCATATATTCACTTTACATCTCCAATACGAAGATATGTAGATATAATCAGTCATAGACAGTTACATTGTGCCTTAGATGGAAAAAAGTCATGCTACACTTCAGAAGAAGTTTCAGAAATGTGTCACTATATCAATGAAGTGACTCGACGTGCCAAGGTATATCAAAAGAAGTGCCTGACATTAACTTGGGGTTACAGACTTAGAAGAGAGTCCATGGTATTCCATGCATTTGTTAAGACAGTTTCTGAGAAAGAAGTTATGGTTATTATTCCAGGTCACAGAAATCTGCCAAAAGAGTCGAAAACATTGCAGTTAAATTATTTAGGATCTACAAAAAGACCTGTCTTTAAAAAAGATACAAGCACTGGCCGTGATATTTTGGAGTTGCGTTGGAAAAAGAGGCTCTATTCTTATAAAGGATATTCACCAATTAAAACTCATAAACAAGAATCCAAATGTTACAGAGTAAATCCACACAACAGAGGATTCTTTCAACAACAACACAAATGGAAGAAAATAATGGAGGTGATTGTAGACGAGAAAACTCCTCAGGGAAAAATTAAAAGAGTTGAGAAGACCATGTATAACTCAGACCTCGGTCATCCAGAGACTAATTTGGATGAATATATCCCAGAATGTTTTAAAACAGAGAGGGATGTCAGTTCAGAGGTCAGAAAGGGCACCATTACCTTACAGAGTTGTGAATACAGCATGACCTTTAATCATGGTCAGATTCTGTCACTTCAAATGTCTGCAGAGTCTGTCAAAGGTGTCCTTATTCCACAGATAGAGATATTTGACATGACAAACAACATCAAATATTGCCTCCTACATGCCAAAGATCCTATCAAATATCTGGAGAAATATTCTACTAGTTCTACAAAAGATTCTTACTTTAGAGCAGTCGATTATATAAGAACATGGAAACCATTAGTAGAAATGGAGGCAGCTACCAATGCTGTTGCTGGAGATACAGCAACAATAAATGACGTCCCTGTCAAGTTCCTCTCAGAAAGAGAAGGAAAATTTTCGTTAAGAACGGCATTCTGTGATCAGAGAAATTTAGAAATCAACAAAGTTCCACTGGAAGTTTTTTTGTCGCCAACAGTCGATCACAATGACGAGGAAGACGAAGGGCCAAGGATAAGAGAAATAGCAAGTCCAGACTACCTATGTATTAAATGTCCTGTTTACAAACCAGAAGTAGAGAACACTGGAAATCAAATGGGTTATATATGTGCTCCTCAAGATTACAAGATATGGCTTGGTCATGCAAAGATTGATAGAGTGAAGAGGAAGAAAGAAAAGTCAGAGATTGATTTTATCTTCAAATTAAACAAGAACAGCCAACCTGTGCCTCTGGACTTCCTTAAAGGGGAAACTAAACCTAGGTGTAGTGTGGAAATTATTTTCAAGTCCAGTGCTGATTGGTGAGACTGATGCTAAATGTTGTTTGATTACAAATTTCAAATTAATATATTTTGAATTTCTTCATGAATGTGAAGTTTAATTAATTGTGAGGAAATCCCATTACAGGTCACATGCATGCGACTCCATGTACCATCCAATGAAAATGATGATTGCTAGACTATGAAAGTGTTACTAAACTGCTTTGCATGCTATGAACAATCCAATTGGCCAAAAAATGTCATATCTGTATATATCATATCAGTATATAATAATAAGGGTCACTCGCATGTGACCTGTATTTGGAGTTTTCTCATATTTCCCAAATCAGTAATGGGAAGCAAGTGAGAGATCTTACTTTAGTCAGATTGCATCATCTTGAGCTTATTAGGAACATTCTGATTACAATCATATAATGGTGCATACATCAAACTTTTTTAGAATTATGTTTATTTTATTGTACTAGGCACAAATTTAAGGTAAGACACAAATGTCTGTTGAAAAAGAAACATTTCCCAGAAAAAATATGTTTTTTTATGTTAAATGAGAGTCAATTTTAATACCATGACTGTTTTGTAGTACAGTACTTCCTCTATTATAAGGCCCCTCTCACTAAAGGCCACCTCTCTTATCAGGCCAGATTTAAGATGAACTGTTATAGTTAATTTTGACCGAATTGTGCACCGGGGGGCTCAGGGGAGCCACTTTTTCATTGCAGAAGGTGTGACTTTATAAGAATGGCATTACTATATTTTATTATGTGTATATGTAATATAGGTTATAAAATACATTTTCTGTCATTTTTTCAGTCGTATTGATGCACTACTACAATGTTTAGACAAAGCTAATCCTTTAGCAAAGGCAATAGCATTAGGTAGCAAGATACCTAAACTGGGTAAGTCTAAAGAATGTAAGTTTATAGGTTATAAATTGAGGGTTATGGGTTATTGTGCTTAGCGCCACTTTCAACAATATTTCAGTTATATCGTGGCAGTCAGTTTTATTGGAAGTCAGAGTACCCGAAGAAAACTACTGATCTGTCGCAGGTCGCTGACAAACGTTATCACATAATGTTGTATCGAGTATACCTCACCATAAGCAGGGTTTGGACTCACAACTATAGTGGTGATAAGCACTGATTGTACAGGTAATTGTAAATCCAACTACTATACGATCATGACCACGATGGTCCCTCGCTATAGAGTAGGTTTATAGGTTATAAGTTGAATAAGTGTATAAGTCATGTATCGAGTAAGCTTACAGGATATCATTTGAATAAGTTTATTGGCTATATATTTAGTAAGTTAATGGTCCATATATTGAGTACATGTAAAGACTACAAAAAAATTAGCCTTTTGTAGTCTCTACAATGTACTTTTTTTATTTGACTGTCCTTTTGTCTTTCTTCCAGAATCATTTACACTGTTTTTATTACTGTTTTGTTCTATCGTTTTACTACACTCCTCCTCATTCTGATGTTTGACTTGTCTTTCCTCTTTTTCAACTTCAATTGTTTCATTTTGTTTATCACTTTGCACTTGTTTTCTATCTTTGTTTTCTTCATATACATCTCTTGAATCATGATTAGGCTCCTCTCATTGTGGCATCTCTTGAATCATGATTAGGCTCCTCTCCTTGTGGCATCTCTTCATCAAATATAGTTCCATCCATACCATGTGGACAATCTATTTGATTGTGTCCTGCCTGTTTGCACCTTCTGCATTTCCACTCATTTTCACAATTGAAAATAAAGTGTCCAGGATCAAGACACTTGTGACAAACCACTTCAGATCTATTGCTTGTCTGTTGTGGTTGCCCTTGATGGCTTATATATGCATTGTATCTTCCTATTTTAATGCTTTAGGAATTGGAGATGTGATTATTTTACTAATAATAATTCTGTCCCTTGTTTCACAACCAGTTAGTCTACCATCATCTCTTAACTGTTCCCTATACATGTGCAGAATTTCCCCATCTCTTACTTTTATCATGACCTCAAGTGTTCTTATGATTTGTCCATCATCTGCAGATAATGGCACTCCTTTCACTCTTATTCTTGTTGTATCTAGTCTTATTCTTGCAGGATTTCTGGGATTTTGTGTGTGGAATCCTACATGTCTACCTCTCATTGTTACACCTGATGTTATTAATGTTAATCTGTCTATTTCGTTGTCCATGTAGATCCTCCACATGGACCTGATTCTTTGTATGCCCTTTATAGCTGCTGGATCTACAACAGCACCAATTGTTTTGTATATTTCAACGTGTGTGACCCACGTGGGTTTTGTTACTTTGACACTACCAAACATTTCTTGGTCTTGTAGGAAAATAGGTTTAACAGTGTTTGGATTGTTTATTTCATTATCATTTGGGTCTTGAACATCTGGGGGTTTACTGTTTCTACTCAAATATGTTTGAACAACATTGGCATATGACGCCGCCATTGTTTGTTGTGATTGTTCATCGTCACTTGATTCAATCTGATATTTATTTTCACCTGTTTTTCCGTATATTATAGGAAAATCAACTATGCAACTAATTTACACCTTTTAAAGTCTCTGTTATCTTTAGAAAAAGTCGATTTATGTATTTTATTTTAGGGATGGCAACGATTACTCGGTTAACCGGTTAACCGTCGGAAAGATCGTAACCGGTTAGCTATTTTGTGATTCGATTATTCGTTCAGTTTTGATAAAATATGATGAAAATATCTCGATCTTGTCATTGTTTTCTCAATTCATAAAAGTTAAAAAATATTTAAAGTACATGTATAGTGTAACAGTAAATACACTTAGATATCGGATTAAATCAATAATTAAATAACTGATAAGACATGATAACTATCCCTCGGGCATTCATGTTTTTACAACCATAACTAATCACAACAATTGTATAAACTGTTGATCTGTCTAATTAACTTGCAATTGAAATGTTTGAAGTTTAATTACAAAATGCCTCCACCACAATCGAAAGCTTGATCGTATTTTAAACGAGATGTGGAGTCAAAAATTGTGAAATTCAAACTGTGCAATTTAGAAATGACATCTACGGGAGGAACTAGCAATATGCTTAATCATTTAAAGCTAAAACATTCGTCAGATATTTCTGGATGGTTTACGCCTGAAAAACAACAATCTGTAGCCGAATTTGCAAATTCATCACGATCACGGAAATTGTCATCCTCCCACAATGAACACATTACAAGAGCAATAGTTGAAATGGTGGTATTGGATTATATGCCGCTAAAACTCGTAGAAGGCAACGGATTTTTAAATTTAATGAGTTATAAGGTTCCTTCACGAACTACAGTAAAATCCAGTGCTTCCGCGTCTGTATCTCAGTATTCCCGGAACATCCGTACAGTCTAAGCGTATATTCTCAGCCACAGGATCACTCGTCAATAAATTAAGAGACTATCTTCTTCTGCCGTGGACCATGTCATTTTTCTTAATAAGAACTATGTAGCAGAACAAGCAAATACACAATAGACCGTGATAATGTTTAATCTTAATCTAAAAAAAGAACTGTACAGATAAATTTTGTTTGTTTCAATGTTTGTAATTCTTTATGTAATTTAAGTTTATTATTAACAACGCCTTTATTGATGTGTCCGTTGCAAGATTACACCTGAACAATGATATCTACCGGTTAACCGAGTAATCGGTCGGAAGATTATTCGAGTAACCGGTTAGTAAATTCTGAACGATTTGCCATCCCTAATTTGTTTTGAACGTCCACTAAAAGAAGCCTTAGCATTTAAGGGACGTAACTCCAGTCTCTACAATGTACTTACTCTTGTACCTTTACAGTCAATTTGTGCCTATATTAAAAGTCTGCAGGTTATTAGGATTTAATTGTCTTCAATTTTTCACAAAATTACAGGTTGTTGGACTTTTGTGAAATTTTGCATCTATGCATATGTTTGTCTGACTAATTCCTCTTTCCATTTTTCAAGCAAGAAGTGTTTTGTTTTACAGAATATTTGTACATATACCAAAGGTGTGCATTTTATCAGGATTTTTATTTTCTTCAAATTGTCTAAAAATTACAGGTTATTGAACTAATGTAAAAAAATCTATATTTTAAACCAGAATGGGATGAACTATTAACAACAACAGCAAGTCTGTTTGGACAAGATGCTTCTACAGAATGGAATCAAATTATAACCACATATCAATTGAACCTTCTGTATCAGTTGGAAACTAGTTTTGAATGTAACAGGCTCAATGAAGCCTTTTTTAGCCGAGTTGCAACGAAGTTGCAGTCGGCTTATGTTTTGGCGAAAGGCGGGCGGGCG
>MJUT01040581.1:214922-243486 GCA_002080005.1 Gigantidas platifrons | reverse complement strand
GAGTTAATAGATCCACATTATATCTTAACGTTTATTTCTTATCTTTCAGGTAAAAGTATTTAAACATCTAGTAGAAGATGAGTTAATAGATCCACATTATATCTTAACGTTTATGTCTTATCTTTCAGGTAAAAGTATTTAAACATCTAGTAGAAGATGAGTTAATAGATCCACATTACATCAACATCATGAGTCAGTATAACGCACAGTGTCACTGTATCAGAGAAGAATTGAAGAAGGACAAATTTATACAGTTCAATGTCAACACAGTTGTTGCCAGTCAAGGTATTTATGATAGAAAGTTACATTTTCAAACTACCACACAACAAATTTGCAGTCATATTATGTTATAACGCCGTCTTTGTCCATCTGTACAAAATGGTTTCCATACGATAACATAATTTCTAGTTCAAGATGTATCCTTCTGCATTATGAACAAAATGATCCCTGGCACTGAATAAAGGTAGGTATTGCTTAGGATATTGTAACCCTACCTATTTCCAAAAAAAGAGACCCTAAGGTGCAAAAAGTGATGTTTCTTTTGTAGATGGATTTTTATTTTTCATCTGATTTTGATGGAAGAGTTTTTTGTAATGAATTCCTTTAGAAAATCCCTTTCATAAAAATACTTAGCATTGTTATGTAACTATTACCGTTTTAGATGTAAAGAGGACCCAAAAGGGGGAAATTTCAAATGTTTAAATTTTTTTAATTTTTCATCCAATTTAACTTTAACTTATAGTCCAGAAATACAGCATTGTATTAATATCAGAGTTTTCATTAAGAACCCATTGCAGATATAGAAGGTTGGTTATTTTCATTTTTTTAAACAAATTATATTTATATATTTAGCAGATGAATTGGTTACTTTCGGACTTAAATTATTTGTTTTAATAGTGGTGAAAACCCTGAATGATAAACAAGTCATACGAAGGTTATTTCTGTGAATTAAATGTCAGATTTAATATTTGTTAACAGGAGGAGAATGGGACTATGTTGTATTGAGTCTTGTCAGATCCCTACCAGGCTACCGAATAGAACCCAAACCGACACTTGGTTGGTGTAAACAGAACCTTGGTTTTATTACCGATGAACACCAAACTAACGTGGCATTAACTAGAGCTCGCAAAGGACTCATTGTTGTTGGTAAGTTTTATATATAATAAATGAGTTATCACCAAGGACTCGTTGTTGTTGGTAAGTTTTATATATAATAAATGAGTTATCACTAAGGACTCGTTGTTGTTGGTAAGTTTTATATGTAATAAATGAGTCATCATCAAGGACTCGTTATTGGTAAGTTTTATATATAATAAATGAGTTATCACTAAGGACTCGTTGTTGTTGGTAAGTTTTATATATACTAAATGAGTTATCACTAAGGACTCATTGTTGTTGGTAAGTTTTATATATAATAAATGAGTTATCATCAAGGACTCGTTGTTGTTGGTAAGCTTTAAATGTAATAAATGAGTTATCATCAAGGACTCGTTGTTTTTGGTAAGTTTTATATATAATAAATGGGTTATCATCAAGGACTCGTTGTTGGTAAGTTTTATATATAATAAATGAGTTATCACCAAGGACTCATTGTTGTTGGTAAGTTTTATATATAATAAATGAGTTATCACCAAGGACTCATTGTTGTTGGTACGTTTTATATACAATAAATGAGTTATCATCAAGGACTCGTTGTTGTTGGTAAGTTTTATATATAATAAATGAGTTATCACCAAGGACTCGTTGTTGTTGGTATGTTTTATATATAATAAATGAGTTATCATCAAGGATTCGTTGTTATTGGTAAGTTTTATATATAATAAATGAGTTATCACTAAGGACTCATTGTTATTGGTGAGTTTTAAATGTAATAAATGAGTCATCATCAAGGACTCGTTATTGGTAAGTTTTATATGTAATAAATTAGTTATCACTAAGGACTTGTTGTTGTTGGTAAGTTTTATATATAATAAATGAGTTATCACTAATGACTCGTTGTTGTTGATAAGTTTTATATATAATAAATGAGTTATCACTTAGGACTCGTTGTTGTTGGTAAGTTTTATATATAATAAATGAGTTATCACTAAGGACTCATTGTTATTGGTGAGTTTTAAATGTAATAAATGAGTCATCATCAAGGACTCGTTATTGGTAAGTTTTATATATAATAAATGAGTTATCACTAAGGACTCGTTGTTGTTGGTAAGTTTTATATAAACTAAATGAGTTATCACTAAGGAATCATTGTTGTTGGTAAGTTTTATATATAATAAATGAGTTATCATCAAGGACTCGTTGTTGTTGGTAAGCTTTAAATATAATAAATGAGTTATCATGAAGGACTCGTTGTTATTGGTAAGTTTTATATATAATAAATGGGTTATCATCAAGGACTCGTTGTTGGTAAGTCTTATATATAATAAATGAGTTATCACCAAGGACTCATTGTTGTTGGTAAGTTTTATATATAATAAATGAGTTATCACCAAGGACTCGTTGTTGTTGGTATGTTTTATATATAATAAATGAGTTATCATCAAGGACTCGTTGTTATTGGTAAGTTTTATATATAATAAATGAGTTATCACCATACACTCGTTGTTGGTAAGTTTTATATATAATAAATGAGTTATCACTAAGGACTCGTTGTTGTTGGTAAGTTTTATATACAATAAATGAGTTATCACCAAGGACTCATTGTTGTTGGTAAGTTTTATATATAATAAATGAGTTATCACTAATGACTCATTGTTGTTGGTGAGTTTCATATATAATAAATTAGTTATCACTAAGGACTTGTTGTTGTTGGTAAGTTTTATATATAATAAATGAGTTATCACTAAGGACTCATTGTTGTTGGTAAGTTTTATATATAATAAATGAGTTATCACTAATGACTCGTTGTTGTTGGTAAGTTTTATATATAATAAATGAGTTATCACTAAGGACTCATTGTGTTGGTAAGTTTTATATATAATAAATGAGTTATCACTAAGGACTCGTTGTTGTTGGTAAGTTTTATATATAATAAATGAGTTATCACTAAGGACTCATTGTTGTTGGTAAGTTTTATATATAATAAATGAGTTATCACTAAGGACTCATTGTTGTTGGTAAGTGTTATATACAATAAATGAGTTATCATCAAGGACTCGTTGTTGGTAAGTTATATATATAATAAATGAGTTATCACCAAGGACTCGTTGTTGTTGGTAAGTTTTATCTATACTAAATGAGTTATCATCCAGGAGGACTAAATTAAATCTTATAAACTGCTACAAGGGGCGTCGTGCCTGTGATCGTGTGGCAGTTGGATTTACAACTACCTATGCAATCAATGCCTATCACCACTGATGGTGTGAGTTCAAATCTCAATCAGGGAAATTCGTACAACATTATGTGATACAGTTTGTCAGTGACTTGAGACAGGTCGGTGGTTTTCTTCAGGTCCTCCGGTTTCTTCCACCAATAAAACTGACCCACACGATATAACTGAAATATTGTTGAAAGTGGCGTTAAGCACCACCATCAAACAAACATATAAACTGCTACACGTAAATAATGATGATGTATTAGGAGTGAATTACCTCCCTTTACCAGGTTTGGAAGTGTTAATGTTAACTCTAACTTTGTTTAGGAAGATAATAAGAAAAATATAATCTTAAATATTTCATGTTTACATGTACCAATCATTTGATTATCGTATCAAACCCAAGAAATTAAGAATACAATGAAAATTTCACTGTACATATATACACTGACTAGTATAGCAAAGATAGAATTGGGGTACAAAGTAATTTACATGGATCTAAAAATAAAAAATCATTCCAGACATCGTTAAGAATCATCGTTCTGTTAATTGTTTGTTCCATAGGTGGGATTCCAAGAATTAACTTATCCACATTTAAAAAAAAAATGAATTCAGAGTATATATGTAAAGAAATATTTGAGCAAGAATCGTTTATCGTTCCTAGGTAATCAGAAGTTATTAAAATGTAATGAAGTCTGGGCAAATTTCCTGGACCATTACGGCAGAAGAGGTTGTGTAGTAGATTGTGATAAGTATCCTCCACAGTCCCAGCGTGTTATAGAAAAAAAAGTAAAGAAAAAGTCACGACGTGTCCAAGAAATGGATGAAGAGTTTTACAGAGATACTGATCAGGATCGAAACCTTGACCCTGATGAACGACCAGAGTAATTTGAAATGTGTTCTGCTTAATAATATTAGTAAATTAAAAGTCTCAGAAAATGAATTAAAAAATTATATGTGCATTATGTTAATTTTGTGTTGTAAATAGTTCGACAGTATATTGATATGTTCTATTGTAAAAATCATGTTATTATTGCCTTACCATGATCCAAAATACAATGTAGTACCCAAAACATTATATTGATCAAATAGAAAATGAAAGAAGAAATCTTACATTTATTTTGTTATTATGTTCAATGTAAATGAGTATTGTTATTGTAATGGTTTATTCAGTTATACAGATATTTATATGACATATTAGGAAAACAAAATCATAAACAGCATCAAAGAAAGATGTGCAACTGTTTTCAATCAAAATCCTTCCTTCTTTGATGAATGTATGAATATGACATGTATAAATTTGTTTGAAATTCATATATGGTTGAAAAAAATACTATTGTAAATGTAATATCCTTTTATTCACTGCTGTATACATTTAATATAAACAATGATATGGAATATCAGGCTTGCCTTATTTTTTTAATAAAGATAATTTTTTTAAAATAAGTGATGAATTTCTGCTAAAGGTTGATGGATTTTGTTTTATTTGTCATAGTCATCTATAAAATGTTTTTTTTATCTACCATTGTAGAATATTGCAATTCATAATTGTGCAAAAACAACATTAATGAAATTTTTTCTGTTTTTTAAAAGTGTCTCCCTCAAAGATAATGTTTAAATGTACATGTCTTTGTTTGAACGAGTCATTTGATATTTAAATATGCAAAATTTATATGATCTTGTATTTTTCCAAATTATTTTAGAAAGTGAAATTTTACTATATCCGTCCTATTGGAAATGAACAAAAAATGACTGTTTATTTTATCATTTGTAATAATTATTTCTTGGGGCCTTTTGATTCATGTCAAGGGCAGCCTAGTGTTTTCATAATGAATAGTGCATATAATTTTCACCTGTAATATATATATATAAAGGGCTAATAAAGGCCTCATTTTCACCTGTAATATATATCTATAAAGGGCTAATAAAGGCGTCATTTTCAGGTTCCCTTGAGTGGCCTTTATATACAGGGTTTACTGAATTGGAAATCATTTAAATGTTGTTTTATACTATAGACCTCTCATATACCATTTTTATTGAATTTTTTGCTATGCTATGAAATACATTTACAAATTATTTAGTGAAAAATAACTGATCAATTGCTGAAATATATACCCATTACATACATAGTGTGGTGGTACAATACTTTGTATCAGGTCGAGCCTGTTGTGTGAACCAGTATCACTACGAGTCGCGATAGCGACAAGTTGTGATGCGGTTAGTTCACGCATCAGGCAAGGCCTGATACATAGTCTTGTACCAACACACTATTTATGTAATAAGTTTATCTAACATTTCAATAAAAAAACAAAATTTAAACAAATAACAAGGGTCGAATTAATATTTACAACTTTTTTTTACAATATTCTCAGGAAGACTACATTTTGTGAATGACGTTACATTATTTGTTGCCGTTCTTTCACCAATGTCGAATTACTATTCAATCACTTTCAGTGTCACTGTACAATCCGACAACGCTTTTAAAAATGAAATGTGGACCTTACAGTTGCCGGAAATATTGATACTCTGGCTTTACGTTACCTACATTGATGTGTTTTTCGCCGGATTCCAATGATATGACGTCATGACAAAGGAGTTCGGCAGAGAACGTCTCGTGCAACGTCGCGCCATTCTTTTGTCACCACAGTGGGTAGGGGTACGATAAATGGTAGGGGTATGATAAAGGGTAGGGGTATGATCACTGAAAGAAAATTTCATAAAATTTCAAAAATTTTAAAAATTTCAAAAATTTTAAAATTAAAAAAAATTCCAAAAAATTATAAAAAAAAATTCAAAATTTTCACATAAAATTACAAAAATTTCAACAAAAATTTCATAAAATTTCAAAAATTTCAGTTTTCATAAAATTTCAAAATTTTATTATTTAAATAATAGTATTGAAAAATGATAAAGCAATTATAGCCTACCATTTCCGTCAATATATAGAGAATAATACATGACAAAATCCGTATCATATGCCGTATCATCCCGAGATACCAATATCATCCAGAGGGCTTTTAGGCCCGAGGGATGATATTGGTCGAGGGTGATACGGCATATGATACGGATTTTACCATGTTTTATACACTTTATCATATATTAAAACAGGAGAGTATACAATTAATTTTTGTGTCAAAATCAGTTGATAAATGGCTTTCAGGTACAATAAATGAGTATTCACAATAAACCCTCTAAAAGGTGTACTTTGATGTCCTTTTATCTGTTATTTCATATATTTCAACGATGCATTTGATAATACATACAGAATATTAGGCATTTTGTTTTTGGGAATGACTTTATCACGGGGTATATCAGGTGAGCCAGAACGGCGAACCTGATATACCCCGTGATAAAGTCAGTCCCAAAAACAAAATGCCTAATATTCTGTTTATCGGTAATTTATAATTAACTTTCAAAAAAATAATAAAACGAATTCTTTAAAACCATATTTTGATGGAATTATTTTTTTGCGGATGGATCTGGTTTTGTAAATGTTATTCGGTTCTGGCGCGAGAGGTTCATTAAAAAAGTTAACGAGGCGGCAATATGTGTATTTTACTTTTTGACGTGTGTCATACATTATGATGGTTTTGTTGGATTTAAGTGTGTTTTGGAAATTATTATGTTCGAATATGATACCGGTGAGTAATTTTGTCATAAAAACTTGTGCTAAAACCGTATCGAATACGTTTCACTGATATATTCTGAATGTAATTTTTGTAGGTCAAATCAATAATCCCACTCGGAAGTCATTTTAGATTTTATGTTATTAATTTTAGAAGTTAATTATATATAATATATAGATACCGACACAAAGTCTTTATGTTTACTAAGCATGGCTGATATGCATGCATAAATAGATATATATTATGATGTTTTTTTGTATTTGGGGGGGGGGGGGTGCGGCATTGAACGAGTTTTATAACGTTGCAATAAAAAATGTGTGGTAGGAAATTGATAGTCCACCGAATGATAATGCTCATCACAACATACTGGTGGTGTTATATGGACAATATTGACATAACAAACTGCCATGAAATATAAAGTTTATACTGAAACAACGTGTGTCAACACTGAGGGTAGGCCTATGTTTAAACAAAATCCCTACATAGCTATAGGATACATACAGTGTACATGTACATGCATGCATGTATACTGTATGCATACAGTAAGATCGAGATGAACAGTTACATTTGCAACATATAAAACAAAACAAACAAATATTTCAATGCTGAAATTAATTCATAGACAAGAAGTGTTTAACAATATCAAATGTAAATATATTTGGTGATGCAACCAATCTTGTTTTTTTAAAAACAAGGATATTCATGCGCGATAGTTGACGCATGCCTAATTGTGAACTGATCTAATAATTTTGATATCACGTCCAGTACGTTGGTATAAGCTTTATCAATCAACACACTTCAAAGGAAAACTACACAAATTACCGATAAATGTATTTTATGAAAATTTTGGAAAACAAATTTCGAAAATTTTGAAAAAAATTTAAATTTTTTTTTATTTTTTTTATTTTTACATTTTTTTTTTATTTTTACATTTTATGAAAATATTGAATTTGTTTTTGAAAATTTTACATTTTTAAAATTTTGAAATTTTTTTGAAAAGTTTTGAAATTTATGAAATTGTGAAAAATTTTGAAATTTTGAAATTTGTAAATCTTGAAAAAATTTTTAAATTTTGAAGGAAATTTTGGGGTACAATAAAGGGTAGGGGTACGATAAAGGGTAAGGGTATGATAAAGGGTAGGGGTATGATAAAGGGTAGGCATCTGGCACTTTATCAAATATTCAAAACTACTATATTTACCACTAAATATATGATAAATACCCATTACATACATAGTGTGGTGGTACAAAACTTTGTATCCGATCTAGCCCGTTGTGTGAACCAGTATCACTACGTGTCGCGATAGCAGCGAGTTGTGATGTGGTTAGTTCACGCAACAGGCAAGACCAGATATAAGTCTTGTACCAACATACTATGTATGTAATAAGTTTATCTAACATTTTAATAAAAACGAATTTTGAACAAATAACAAGGGTTAAAGTAAAATTTATACAATATTCTGAGGGAGACTACATTTCGTGCATGATGTCACGTCATTTTGTCGTTCATTCAACGATACCACGCTACTGTGTTTTCTCTCACATTCCAATGATATGACGTCATGTCTAGGTTGTTCGGCAGAGAACGTCTTGTGCAACGTTGCGCCATTCTTTTATCACCACATTGTGGTGATACAACATCTTGTATCAAACACTTTGTAACAGACTTGTGACTTTCGTTAATTTCAAAGGAAAACGTACATAATGTTAGATAAATGGATTTATAGACATATCATAAAGGTTTGTGCAGCCCATTTCTGATCTCATAATTACTCATATTTTTGTGTTGTTTTTGTTTTTATGTGTGTTAAACACTATTTTTATGTGATAGTAATACCGGTGTTTTTCTTGTGATTTACTCTTTTATTTTAAGGCATAATAACAGATATCGATATCAAGCAATTTTAAATCAGAAGCATGCTATAAATAGATGTATGGAATAAATAATCAGGAACAAATTGTACTTTCATTTTCAAGATAAATCAATTATTCATAGTGGGCTGGGAATTTCTTTTCTTTTTTTATATTAAAAACAAATGTGAATGTGAAAAAATGTAATATTTTCAAATGAGATCATTGACTATTTTTAATTTTTCCTAATTTATTTCCATAAAATTGTCCCAATTTACTTTGTGAATTGCGAAGTGTACAACATGTCCTAAAGTTTTGTCAGTCACTTGCGACAGATAAATGATTTTCTCCGTCCCTCTGGTTTCCTCCACCAATAAAACTGACCACCACAATATAACTGAAATGTTGTTGAAAGTGGTGTTAAACACCATAAACCAAACCATCAATTATTGACCTACAGTACTTAATGGGAGAACTCCCTGTTTTTTGTGAGTTAACTGTAAGATTATTGATTTATATTTCAAAATGTGTATTTGTAATATTTGCTTGGTTTTTTTTTAGATTATTGATATATATAATATAAAGTCAGTTATAAAACTGATAATTTAATTTGTATATATATAATTATGTAATCATAGATACTTTTTTATTTTCTTCAAGAAACTGGTGGAAATGTTGTTGTGAATTTCCCTGTTACATTGAGATATTCAAAGGACATCTTGAAAATTTATGATTTATTGCCATATTATATTGTTATTATGATATGAAATATACTTGCCATGATCAGTTATGAAAATGATAACTTGATTGTTATACATATATAATTGTGCAATCAGAAACTTACCGGTGAAAATGGTGCTTGGATTTCATTAAACATGTACTACACTGATTATTAAAAAAAAAAACACTTAATTCTAATGCAGCTTTATATAGAGTATGTTGACTGGATAATTGCATAGGGTAGACATCTTCAAGTAATTTTTACATAGACAACGAATCTTCAACAAATCATTGAAAATTAAAACCAATAACTGGTCGCCATGATATAGCTGAACTATTGTTGAAAGTGGCTTTAAAACACCAAAAAAAATCAAATCAAAATCCAACCTTTCGCTCAAAATATTACAATAAAACTTGTAAGATACACATGCTCATGCAATGCCTCTATAGCATAAAGGGTCCCGTGGATCCGCCATGTTTGCTTTAGGTATGGGACTGATTACAATTTGGTTCCATACGTCCTGGATTTTTTGAAACCTAAAGCAAAAATCAAACAGATGGTGTGAAAACAAAGCTGAACAGTTATTTATAAATGCTTCGGCGGGTAAATCATCATAACCAGCAGATTTACCTTTCTTCGCTTTCTCAATGACACTAATTGTTTCAACGAAAGAAATAGGTTCAGTCAAAATAAAATCGTTAAAAGTATCGCTTCTATTTTTATTCGTAGCCAACTCAGTTGCATGTGTTGTAGAATATTGCTGATTTAGTAAATTAGAACATGCAGTCTTCCATTTATTTAAAACTTCAGTTAGCTGAGAAGAAACATTACCATCGTCGTCTATAACCTCCATTGGAATTATAGACTTTCGATTCTCAGCCATCCCAATTTTACCAATCTTTCAACAAAACTGTTGCTGGTTCTTAGTAGATTCCAACAACAGTTCCTCCTGCATACTAAGCTAATATTTCCTCTTACATTTTTGAGCATCCCGATCAAAAGATTTTCTTTTGTCAACGTAAACAGCCTTCAAGTCCGTAGAACGTCAATTATCGTTACATTTGTTCCAAGTCATTTCGGCCTTGCACATTTCAATCCATAATTTATTTAAGCCTTCATTCCACCAAGGCTTTTTATTTTTAAATTTTTTAGTAGAACGAATGCCGCCCATAAATATAGTTTTACATGATAATTTCTTTTTTATTTCACTATCTACGGTATTACAAAACTCATTATATATATCATTTATACATGTTTGTTCTTGTTTAATAACCTCAAATTTGTTAATAATAGAACAAATTTCTGAATATGTGTCATCTGTATTCATAAAATCAGTTGGTATATTCTTAAAGTTATATTTAGTATGCTGGGTTACCATACCATCATTGTGTGTTGGTAATACAATTGAACTAATTAAATCAACACCCGATATATCATAACCCGCAGCAGTTACCAAATCGTTTGCTCTAACAACAGAAAAATCACTACATAATTTCAAATACTCATACGGTACAATACAATAATCTACAACTGAACAACCTTTTGTTGATATACATGTAAAATCATTGTTAATAAAATTTCTACCGTTCAGTATAAAACAATTTACACTAATCAGGAAATCAATAAAGGTATTACAATATGAGTTACACTTAAAATCGACTACATATCTGTGACACATATCATCAACACCAACTATATAATCATTTTCTTTCCCACATCTATATACATATATATAGCTACTATTAAAGTCTCCGCAGATCAAAAATGGGCCAAACTTTTGGAATTCATAAACTTGCGAAATTAATGTATAGAAAAATACATCTTGGGTACAGTGTTCGTTCTGGAGGAAGATAACACAGACACACATTAAGTTTAAAGTCCGAATGTTTATGGTTAAAATAAACCACAGTATACCTTCAAAAGATTGGTCTAAAACACCAATATTAAATATATCATAAAAATTTGGTTTTGCCTTTTGTTCTGTCATATCCAATGATAACCATTTACCTTTAAAATATCACCACCTTTTAGGTTAGTTTCAGCTATGCCTACAATATCTAAGTCAAGATTATTAATACAACAAGATATATTTATTGTTTTCAGAAATAATGTCTTTATTCCAATTATTAACGTTCCAAAGACCGGCAGAGATCTACCATTTAGTACCATGTCTAGCACGTGAGTCATTGTGTCTATCCCTGCGTTCATGTCTGTTGTCACTATTCAGGTATTCATTATGTCCCCGATTATGTGTGTTTCTGTTCGTATCGCGTCTGTCCCTTCTTTCATTGTGCGCATACTTGTTGTGTCCGTTTTCAGAGCGTGTGTTCTGTGTCTTATCGCTACGTTTTGGGTTTTGATAGTCATAGTACCTTTTAGCTATAATTTCGTCACCTTTCATGTCAACTGATTTAAGTACATCAACAATAACTTGAAAGTTTTTCCGCTCGATGCGTTGTTGAACAGTTTGGTCTTTGTGAATGAATACGTCACTGTACTGACGACTGGATTTCAAATTACGTTTTGTAGACATTACCTCATTTAGATCATCCTTAGACTTGCAAGTGACGATTACTATTCCTCTTTTGTTTTCGTTTCTGCTTGATTTGCGTTCAACTTTTGAAAAGGAAATGCTTTTCAACTGAAGACCTTCTCTCATCAAGGCTGACACTTTGGAAACCACGTTTTCGTTGATACTTTCCGGTAAATTTCTTATAACTAAAATACATGATATATTTTTGCCGGAACTTCCTAATGCCGACTTAGAAACATCGTCCAGTTTTTCCTCAACCACTTTCAGATCTCGATCAAAGTCCTGGCGTAAATCATATAGCACACATTATGATTTGATTTAATTTGATTTTTGGTGTTTAACGCTACTTTCAACAATATTTCAGCTATATCGTGGCGACCAGTTTTAGTGGTGGAGGAAGCCGGAGTACCCGGAGAGAACCACCAACCATGGGCAAGCAACTGGTAAACTTTATCACTTGCGGCTGCGAGTCGAGTGCACCCTTTTTGTAATTTACAAAGCCGGGCGCGAACCCACGCCGTATTGTTGATAGGCTTGTATGAGTTGCTAGATCCAACGACCTAACTCATTGAGCCACCCGGGCTCCCACACATTATGAATTAATTTTTTAAACAAAATTTCAATATGACAATTTTGACTTGTCGCACGAACAGATGGCTAGAGAATGACTCAAACACACATTAACAACTACCACGATCTAAAATAACAAATTATCATTGGTTGAAAGCGATCACATGGTTTTAACCTTGAAACAACAATACAATATTTTTCCGCTTTATACTATTCGAAACGCGGGAAAAATCATGTATTCTCTATTCTCCCATGAAACCAACAAAGTTTAATAAACTTTCTGTGCCAGATACTCAATATATCTGATTTCCCCTATGGTATCTTCAAACTCTTCTTGTCGACAATCTCATCATACCAGATTGTCAAAAACTTCCTGTTTGACAACGATTAATAATAAATAAAATAAAATATCAGAATTATTTTAGACGATCAGCCCACCATGTACTATAGACTTACAAAGTTAGGGGGAACCGTTTAAAACGAGTTGAAACCATAAAAAAATCAACCATAATATTAAAACTAAATGGTAGTTTTGGTGTAAATAAAGTTTATAAACCTAACTTCTTAGTGACTCTTCCACCTCCTATGTTACTTTCAACATCCCTCATTAATGTTGGTGTTTGCAACAGCCGTTGCCCCTCCCGAGTGCATGGAGTGTGATCCTAAATTCAAATCGTTGGCTACTAACTTCAACCTTGAAATAATACGTGCGGCAGTGTAGCTTTCTGTTTTTGTATATCAATTTACAAACATTTTTAGACCTAAAAATCGGAAGAAACAAAATCATGTTTGAATCTAATACAAATTATGAAATTGTCAAATATCTATTAAACATTGAAAAAGGGCATGCTACTGTGTTACTTTAGATGTAAGGACCGCATTGCCGTTTCTATACTGGTCTGTTTTTGCCTTTTCTATTAACAAAATTAAACATTCGTCATAAATTTTTACATTATTACACAATAATGAACTAATTTCGTCATATCTCAAAACACCTGCAAGGCATAACAAAATAATTGTTAAATCCCTGATAATAAGGAAATCCTTACAGTCTTTAAATTTTTGCTAATCATACAGTTGAACATTTTGGAGGAAAACTTTACCAGAACAAATTATATAGAAAAAAGATGTTTGTGGAAAAGGAAACTGAACACTTTTAAGCAATATATGGCATTTTTAAATTCTTTATGAATACGTTTATAGACATGTACCAAGGACTCTATATAGTCCTTGAATGTACTCACAAAATAGCATTATAAATGTCTTCTGTATGATTGATAAACCGCCAAAATTTGACGTTACACAATGAAAATGGCATTGCTACCTTATATATTGTCGTTTATATTTATTATATTTTATGTAAATTTGCATGGAAATCCTGCATTTTCATTGGTTTATAAGAAGGTGACATTTTAGTCTTTTCATCATCCGGAGCGGATGACAATTTATTTGTCTGTCACCCTCTGTTATCCTAGATTTAATATCAAATATTAGGAGAATTGTATAGGTTTTTTTTTTTAATAAATATGTATGTTTGAAAACATTTTTGCATTAGTTTTTACAATTTGCCTTGTTTATGTGTTTTTTCCATATATATGTCAAATTGATGTATTATCCAAATAAATATGTTTTTCTATATAACAATACGTTATAACTGGTGACTTTACCATTATCTACGAGACGTGTTTGGAAAATGGTCGAAATATCATAATTTAGAAATATAACTTTAAAGTTTGTATAGATTCCGTCTAGGACTAGGTCAGAAAATGTGCAAAGCGTGAACGAGAAGCCATATACACTCTTTCCAAATTGGTTATGGAAGTGAGGTCGTTGATACCCATTAGAATTTAAAAACATAATGATTTAATGACACCTCAAACGTCATCGATCTTCAATATCACAGTTGTTTGAATACAAATATCTAGACAAGGTACTTAATATATCGTTTTTGTAGGTAAACCACATTTCATTTTCTGTTTGATAACGGAATTAGAAATTGACCAATTAACTTAGCAATCCAGCATAAAAACTCGGAGTCACAGATCTACGAAACTGGAAATCCTGGACAACCATAAATCTGTTGTGTGTTCCTTTTGGAATTTCTAACAAAGGTGAAAAACTGGATCCTCTACTGGGTACATGTACTTCAATTGTATATGCTTCCTTACAACCAATGTTACATTGCTGGGTTGCCGAATGCTCCATTAAACATTTTCCCAAATCACTGACATCTATTGCATTATCTGTCAAAACCGAGCCGTTGAGTTACTTCAGAAAAGTTGGAACCGATATGGACTCTGAAAGATTAAAGATCTGTTAGACTACATACATTAGCATTAGGGCATTCTCTACCTTTTACACAACTCTAAACTAATGACAAATTAAAACGATTCAGCCTTGTCTCTTAAAAACCATGGTCAATGCAGATACAAATATCTTGTTTATGGAAGCGACAAGTCTTATTTTGTGAAATAGAAAATTCTCATTCTAAGAAAAACATTCTCTGAAATTGACATCATTGAAATCGTTCAGTTTTGATTTACTACATATTTGTTATGTTTGATGGACGTTGTTATTAATACACAGACGACATTCCTATGGATTTCCAACTGTGCCCCCCCTGCCTCCGACATGCTTCCTTCTTTGCATAAAGCACACTTCATACGGTGGCTTCTCAAGAAAAAAGAAACGAAGGTAGCCTGGTCCAGTAATTTTATATTTTAGATATACAGAATGATCAACTTTCACTAAATAATCATGATTGCATTGATCGAGGTGTTGCTGCTAACGACCACGATAATGCACTAAGAGTTCCTGGTGAAGTGGATGTCATCACTTCGAATATTCTACGGTTGTCTCGGTGATAGATATAGATAACACATTTTTGACATTACATTGTATATATAAGTGTTTGCATCACTTCGAAAGTTTTACGGTTGCCACCATGACTTGGTTAACCGTTACGAAATATATGTGACCACGAATATGTTCCTTTTGTCCTAATCTCAATCTGGTCCTTTCTAGATTGATGACTTATCACTGGGTTTGTAACAAGAGTAGCACGATGTGTGCCACATGTGGAGTAGGAACTGCTTATCCACCAGAGTCCACCCTCTGTTTTATTACAGAGTAGCACGATGTGTTCCACATGTGGAGTAGGAACTGATTATCCACCAGAGTTCACCCACTATTTTATTATAGAGTAGCACGATGTGTGCCACATGTGGAGTAGGAACTGCTTATCCACCAGAGTTCACCCTCTGTTTTATTACAGAGTAGCACGATGTGTGCTACATGTGGAGTAGGAACTGCTTATCCACCGGAGTTCACCCTCTGTTTTATTACAGAGTAGCACGATGTGTGCCACATGTGGAGTAGGAACTGCTTATCCACCGGAGTTCACCCTCTGTTTTATTGGTGTTCGTTTTGCTCGATCTTGAGTTTTCTATGTAATGTAGGTCGTTGTTTGTCTTATTAAGATTTACTATTTCAGGATTGGAACATACAAGCAAAAAGTGAAATTCGTCACCAATGAAATATTGCGAACATTTTGTACATATTGTGTGCTCCTTATTTGTATTGTACCAACGATCAGTTTCAATTGAGATTTTCATGTTTCTAGCTCTGAAGGAGAGATGAAGACCATGAACGACACATGGGGGACAGTCGAAAAGATGGCCAAGGACAGACCGAAATGGAGGGTCTTTGTTTCTGCCCTACATGCCAACGGCATATCGGGCAGTAAGTAAGTAAGTAACTCTGAATTTAGTATGAAAACTTTTGGTGTCGTTGGTCAACACGTAATCAATAGAGTTCTAAACAAAAATCTTGTTTAAAAACGGAATAAAAATAACCTCTTGAAGAGTTTGCTGTTTGCCTTCTCTATTTGTGAACAAATTGATCTCCCAATATCTGCTTTATATTAACTTTGATCCAGTTTACATTGACAGACATCTGATTTCTAAAAATAAAACTTAGTCCAATGCTTTCAAAATCTTTTCAACATGTTTTACAAATAACCATTCGTGATTTCCTTAATTATATAAATTGAACTAGAGTAAATATTTTCATGATAACTTTTTAGAAGATATAAATCTACTGCAAAAACAAAGCATTCTAATTTTAATGCTAAGGTCAAACGGATATCTACCTAATTTTCTGTAAACTAAAACAAATTGGAGATGTAGCCCCAACATTTAGAATTATTGTCAAACATAGATAATATTATTGAATGTTAGTCAGACTTATATTTAAATTATGATAACATCTATTATTGTTTGTACTTGTAATCATATGTTTGACAGAGGTCACATCATTTTTATCTGTTTAGTATATTTGGTATTTATATAAAACACTATTGTACTTTCACTAGAATAGATAGGAAAACTAAACTCAAACATGACGCCCACTGTATATGGTGTTAGTCCCGTGGAATTTGATTAGACAATATTTAGATAATATTATATATAGTTTACATATCCGTATTTATTCAGTCATAATCATACTTTTAATCAGCATTATAGACAATTTGATAGTAGTTGGAAACAAGCTAATAATCTTATGATAAATCGTATCCTGGAAGCTGATCTCAGTAAGTTATCTCGTGGCTATGCGATAGTATGTCGTGATCACGACTTACTTATCTCAAGACCACGACTTTGATATCTCGTGGTCACGACTTAGTTATATCGTAGCCACTGAGGCTCCAAGGCCGTAACTGGAGTCTCATTTCTAGTAAGGCAAGGGGTCTGACGACCACCCAGGTCCCCACTAGATCCATGATTAAGCCCCGGTAATGGTCCAGGGTGGACTTCCCACTCCAATAAAGCTCCGGTTTTATTTGAAATTTAGTTGTTTTAGTAGTCAATATTAACATACATCTGACATGGTATTCGTGGTTTAAAAAAGAAGGAAGTCATGAAGTGGTTATGTGTTCAATGAAAAAAGCAAATCAAAATAAATTCGACACTATATTACGACAATGTGCGATACATGTAGTAGAGGTCTGTATGATATGAATACATGAATTGTCATTCAAGATGCAGTGTCCCAATATTCCTGTGGTCCGTTTCGTCAAATAGTCTTAGAATGTTTTCTCTGCTCACATTCATATCTCTGTGAACATGGCGCATGACCAAACCACACAACCTTTCTTCGCCCATTGTAGCTCTTTCCCACGTTTTGAGTCTACGAAGAGATGACAATGATCGTTCACGGCAAACATTAGTTACGGGGAATGTCAACATAATTATGAAGATGCGCCTGATATTGGGGTAAATGTTTTCATGCGCGTAACTCAGAGATTACTGGAGAGAAATAGGGATGTTTTCAAACCCATTATGGAATTTCATTCTCCATCTGGTTATTTCTTGTCTCCATGTAGCTAAAAATCAGGCACATTTTCTCAAAAGACAGTCGACAACTCATCTACCACCGAATCTACCAAGTGATCGAACTTGCTGGGTATCATTTGCTGCTGATCACCAGGAAATATTTGCTCGAGTTCATTGCTAACGTGGTCAAGAAAGGCAAAGTACATTGTTGTTCGGCAGAATTGACATTTGGTTTATCTCTGTGAACCTGTCTACCTACCCTTCTCATTGGTTGCAACACAACGTCCATTGTGTCTGCAATAATTTGGGCTCTAGCGAAAAGTTCTGAAATTATATCATCTGTTCTATGTCCTTTTAACATATTGAGGGTATTTTGGGCTCATCAATTGCAACAACCATATCGTAATTTGTCTTTTGAAGGAAAAGTGTTAAATGTTTCAAAATTGACAGAATATACTTGGTTACCACGATTGCAATTATGTACTCTATGACCACTAGCTTTTGCCTTCAATTTTAATGCTGAGGTATTAATAAGTTATTGCACGGAAACCACTTCTTAACGAACGGAGGATAACATTGAATGTCCCCGTCGCCGAAGGGCGGGGGACATAATAAAAACAGCAAATATGTTGAAGTGCAACTAAAGTTCAACTGATTCTGTTGAGGCGTTCTCGACCTATTCTATGGAAACATACTCGGGTACGAACGGACAGACATTGGTAAAAAAAATATATTCCGACGCCTGAAAACCTAGGGATAAAATAATATAAATTGCACAACCTAAACCTCGACCAATATACAATTTCCGTCGGAAAGTAGGAGTTCGTCCACGGTGATGGGCTTATGGGTCTACGTTTTTCGAGTTCGAAAAACGACGTGCAATCCCCAATGCATTTTTGGCACTATCAACTATAAACTGTTGTGACTTTATAGCGACCTACAATAAATATGGTAGACCTTGCGATCGATGATTGTTGGGGCCACCGGCTTCGTGTTGTGTATGTTTGTTTGTGTATGTGTGTGGGGGGGGGAGGGGTGGAGGTCACGTTGCATTAAAGATCATGCGGTGAGCTCTGGAAATTATCGGATGGTTTTGTATTGTCTTCGTGTCATGACCTCATATCCGTTGTCTCGAGTATTTCATCACTAGTAGTTCTTTTAAACGGATGAATAAGAAGACGTCACGGTTCATTTTATCATTTTTTTTTCGATGTACACGTTGTTTGTATATGAAAATACACACAACCTGCACAAACCTAATTCGGACTGTCCTACTTTTCTTTTTCGGCAAGACCTTGTTTTCAGCCAAATATCCATTTCGTACAAGAAGTGTCGTCAATGTAAACATGTAACGTATATAACTAAATGACATAATATAACTATGTGTGGGATTGATACGGTTTGATGCTGAGTATAGTCCGACGTACAATAATATATGGAATAGGCTGACTATTATACGATTGGAACAACGAGATACTACTTAGGCAAAATCAACATAAAATGATAACACAATATACAAGACACCTTTGTAAATCATTTATTTAAAAACAATTTACATAATTTTTAGTGAGGCAATTTCCTCACTTGCCTCAATGGTAGTTACGACCTCGACTTTTAATTTCATACCTGTAGCTTGTTTATTTTATGTAAATATGTGTTTATTTGGCCAAAATACCTGTTAAATTGTTCCAGTATATGTATAAGATTTAAATAAATGAAAAGGACGGAAATTATAATTTGCATGTAAATAAATACACCATAAAATGAAAAGGGGGAAAAGTTATAATTTGTATGTAAAATGAAAATAAATAAACAAATGTCAAGTTTTGAAAACTTTCTATTGATGCAAAGTGAGTTTTATGAACAGTTTGAATAAATATTTTTTATTTTACATGCACAGTGTAATAATTAGCTTATATAATCATTAAACCTTATTTACTGTTGAAAAGATTGCTAATCATGCAATAAACATGATGACCCTTAATAAAATTTCCCAGCTTGTCTATGTAATTTTTCAATAATTTAATTAAACAGTGATCAGGCCAGCCTTAAAAATATGTTTGTTTCCCCTTTCCGACCCTAGCCTGAAAGATCTGGGTCGGTAGGTAGGTGAATTATTTTTTTTTATCAAGCATGATTCTGCAGGCAGAGACAAACTGATTTATAGACACCCAATATCTTTGTTTATTGTCATATTATCTGTGCAATTGTAATCAAAGAATGTAATTTATGCTGTCCCTTGTCACAGACTTGTGGGATCTTGTTGGAAAATTTATCCATTGTCAGAAACTGATATCTTTGTATGTTGGCAACAGTTGGGCCATGAAACTGATATCTTTGTATGTTGGCAACAGTTGGGCCATATCAATGAAAAGATTGAAGACTGAACAGTTTTTATTTGACTTTCAAGAGAAAACATATTTCTTTTTTTATTATTTTAAGGGGTTTCTTTTTGGGAATTGGTTTCCCACTCTGTTTACATGTGTTATAAACAGGTAATACAATTTCACATAACGTAGCTTCAAACTCAGAAATACTTCTGCGAATATTCGGAACAGTCGAGACTCTAGGTTTTTTAGTAATGATGACTCACGGTACACTCCGGAAGAGTATTACATAATATGAATCCAATGCCGGAATCGGACACGAACAAATTCTGGAAATCGCAAAAAAAAAAAATCATCACGAACGGGTTGTAAAATTTTTTCAGTCGCGCCGATTTCGGCGAGTAGGTAATGCAAGAGGCCATTACTTAGCAGTTGTTGGTTATAGATATATGTTCATAACTCGAAAGCAGGGCAGAGACCCATAACTCGTCTACTGGAAATGTACAGAGAAAGACTATACCAGACGCCGTAAATACCAAGGACAATTTAGTTACCAGGTTTCCTAAAAACCGCAACCACCCACCTGCACCTTCAAAAATAAATGCAAAGAAATTCATGGCACATAGAAAAGAGAGGGCACGTACCAGTCTAGATCCAATTAAATTTTGATTTATGTAAAAAAATAGTCATACAATGTAATAATGTTTATTTGTTTTCATTTTTAAATGAAATATATGGAAAGTTAAAAATGAATTTTGTTTTTATTATTCTTGACTGATTTGATTTGATTTTTGGTGTTTTAACGCCACTTTCATCAATAGTTCAGCTATATCATGGCGAACAGTTTTAGTGGTGGAGGAAGCCGGAGTACCCGGAGAGAACCACTGACCATGGGAAAGCAACTGGTAACTGGCTGCGAGTCGATTGCACCCTTTTTGTAATTTACAAAGCCGGGCGCGAACCCACGCCGTATTGGTGATAGGCTTGTATGAGTTTTTAGATCCAACGACCTTACTCATTGAGTCACCTGGGCCCCCTATTTTTGACTGAAATCAAAATTTAATTTGATATGAAATATATATAAATAAATATTCAGTGTGGCACATAGACTTGTAAACATTGTTCTGGTCTAAATTTGCATCCACTTATTCACATGTCACACAACCGAAGCTTTAATTAAGTGTCCTTTGTTCTTGATTACCCTTGATTTCATTTATCCAACTTTTATTTTTTACCGTGTCATACAGTAAACCTTCCCCCATGATAGATTATCCCCCGGAATATTTACTATATAGTAAACCTCCCCCCATGGGGGGACTTTTACTATATAGTATTTATTCCGCATAGTAAACCTTCATACCTACTGTTAAGTTTTTCAAATACTGCAAAATGGCTCCGTACATTTGTGTTTAATGCAAAGCATGTGCTTTTTTTACTTTTTAATCATAGCCGGATATAATTAATGGTATAGAACAATTAAAATTAACACGACTAAAGTGCTAAATTCCGAATCAATAGTAATTATCCGGATTAAGGGGGGACATTTACTATATAGCAAAATATCCGGGGGGATGATCGGTTATGGATGGGGGAATGTTTGCTATATATTAAATTTTCCCCCGTGGGAATATTTACTATATAGTAAAGTATCCGGGGGAAGGCTTACTATATAGCAAATATTCCGAAGGGAAATGTTCACTATATAGTAAACATTCTGGGGGAAGGTTTGCTATGCAGAAGGTTTACTAAGCGACACCGGTACTACCTATTTTTCAAAAAGTTGGATAAATGGGAATGAACCGGTGAATTTTATGCTTTCAAACAATTTTAAGTAGAGAATTGCTAACAAAAATAATCGTCAAAATTAAAATGCCTTCGTCACGCTGGTTGAATTACAATTAAATCATTTTAGCACCCGAAAGTTCCGATCTCAGTTGCAGTCGCAATTCCGCAAGTTTTTAAACGGGTGAAATTCGTAGCTCTGTTGTCACTAAGAAAAGACCATAAGAGTTATGGGACCACGGCTAATATGTTGCCTAAATGTGTATTCTAAGCAGGACCACCAAGAGAAATTTCACAAGGCGGACAAGACCGATTTGGGGTCCCAGGGACAGGCTGAGATTTCTCTAAAAAAATGAGGATTTGAGGTCCAATAAAACCACTGAAGCTTTCATGAATGCTTTATTTCTTTATATCCTTTACAAAGCATATCCTTTATACAAAGCAGTGACAAACAAAATTGAGAAGCCGAAGTGAATTTAAAATGATTATTTTTCTAGGAATATGGGGCCCTTCATAGATTCACAGCCCCCTTCTTGGCTCTCCATGCCCGACAGATGTACCGACTGAACCCCCCTCTCATATGGCCTGATTCTAAGGATGAATCAGTTATTGCCCTTTTCAATTTAAGTTTTCCATTTTCAATATTACAGTCTACATACAAATACAAATCAAAATGTGAAGAAAATGTCTTCCTAGTTTCTAATAAATTATGTTATTATATAGATATCGATGAAATACCGTGATTTCCGAGTTAAATAAAAACGATAATTTCACTAGTGAAATTACCATTTTTATTTTCACTCTCGTTATTTTTCCGGCCATTTTTCGAGCCGAAACTATTTTTTTTAGAATATTATATGGAGTGATGTCCCTTTGCTTCATTTCATTGACAGATTGTTAGTTTCATTTATGATAAAGGAAAGATTTAAAAAATAAACAAAAGGATATCTTAATCTAGTATTCCATTGCGATACAATAAAAAGCAGGTAAATTTGGCAAACATTGACATGTTTAATACTTTTCATGGCAGAATTATGCTCTAAAACATGTGGTCTCGGTAGAAAGAATCTTTCCAACAGTAGGATAAAACTTTAATCACCCCCAAAAGATCGTCTGCTATAAATTAACTCCAAATAACAGTGTTCGTTCTATTGCTTCTTGTGAAATGAATCCAAATTTTTCACAGCTTTCGTCAACCACAAGTACTAGTATATGACATCTGACACTAGGATGTCATCTGGTTTTTTATGGGAACACTTACATTTACGGAGGAACTTTTAATTTTAACAATCCTAAGTCTAGTCAGAAAAGACAAAGTGATGATTCCGAACTACAAATAGCAAAAGCTAAATATAAAAGAATCCTACCTTTATCGTTTAGTGGTTCCGATTCTGAGTGAACTTTAGTCCAGTTTCCTTCCGCTATAATCCGTTTGAATTACACATTTAACGTTTGAACCCGGTTTGGACCCACATTTAACGATTTACATTTCCTAGCTGTTATATTGTTAAATTACTTGTTTTCTAATTATATAATCCATCGAATTTGAAATAGTTTTGGTTTTCTTAACGGCCAAATATTGGTATGCATCCGACTTCTTTCACAAAACATTCTTCCCACAAGAGTACTAATGAAATGTACATATAGTAAAACAAATTCATAGTGTCAATAAATAAAATTGTGTCTTTCAAGGTCGAGTGCATACTATGGTCACAAAGTTTACAAGTAACCAACATGGAAATTATATTCCTAATCGAAATATGTGCACATTAATTTATTTATTTACAAAATTGAAAGCATTAGACAAACTTTTCAGTCAACGAGTAGCCAAGGACACAGTTGTATATTAATGCGCAATAAAGAAATAAACACATGCAATGCAGATGAAAGAAAATATCAAATTTATTTACTCAAAACAGTCTATATAATAAACAGTATAACTAACTTCGATGTCCGATTACCAAAAATATGTCACTCATGACCGCACAACACTGATAATTCACTCATGCGCTTCGCACATTCGTGAATTATCAGTTGTGCCGTCATTCGTGACATATTTTTGGTAATCGAACATCACAGTTAGTTATACTATAATTAGATTACATCAAATAATACAAACTAAAGGTAAAAATTAGTCTGTGTTACCATGTCTGAAATGAAGAGTGATAGTACTTCCTTTGTATCACTTTGTAAAAATTGCTAATCTTGAAAAAAAACATTGTATTAAATTTATCAGATAATTTGATGTTCAATACATATGATGTTGTCATAAAATCTACTTTCACCAAGGCCGTAACTACCATTGAGGCAAGTGAGGCAATTGCCTCTCTAAACATCTCGTAATTTTTTTTTAATAAATGATTTACAAAGGTGTCTTGTGTTTTCTGTATCCCGTGTTGATTCTCTTTCTGCAATCATCACAAACTACTCAAAAATCTATGAATCACTCATAAAAATTGAAGACAAAAGTAGCGGTGGTGCCAAATCAAAAGCTAGTGGTCACTGGAGAATGTTAGAGAATCCCGAGTTCATAATTGCAATCTTGGTAGCCCAGTATGTTCCGTCATTTTTGAAACCTTAAAACTTTTCCTTCAAAAGATAAATTCCGATATGGTTGTTGCAATTGATGAGGCCCAAAATGCCCCCAATACGCTAAAAGGACTTAGAACTGATGAGAAAATTTCAGAACTTTTCGATAGAGCACAAATTATTGTAGACACAATGGAAGTTGTGTTGCAACCAAGGAGTAGGGTACATATACAGATTCACAGAGATAAGCCAAATGTCAATTCTGCCGAACAATTATGGTGAACAACAATGTACTTTGCCTTTCTTGACTACGTTAACAATGAACTCGAGCGCAGATTTCCTGGTAATCAGCGGCAAATGATGTTAGGTCAGTATCTAATACCCAGCAAGTTCGATCACTTGGTAGATTGGGTAGTAAATGATTTGCCTGATTTAGCTACCTGGAAACCAGAAATAGCCAGATGGAGAAAGAAATTCCATGATTGGTTTGCAAATATCTCTATTACTCTCCAGCAATCTCTGTGATATGCGCAATATGTGTTTGCCCCAATATTAAACGTATCTTCATAAATCTGTTGACACTCCCCGTATCAAGTGTTTATTGTGAAAGATGATTATCATCTCTTCGTAGACTCAAAACGTGGGAAAGACCTACAATGGAAGAAGAAATTTTGTATGGTTTGGCCACGCTCCATGTTCACAGAGATATGAATGTGAGCAGAGAAAACATTATAAGACGATTTGACGAAACGGGACACAGAAAATTGGAACACTGCAGTTTGAATGACAATTCATATATTCAAATCAAACCTACTATATGTATCGCACATTCGTACTATAGTGTTGAATTTATTTCGATTTGCTTTTTTCATTGAACACATAACCACTTCATGACTTCCTTCTTTTCTAAGCCATGCATACCATGTCAGATGGATGTTAGTTTTGACTACTAAAACAACCACTATGATTATTTTATTGTGTACGATCATTTTCATAGCCAAAATACCCGTGCAATTTCAAATAAAGCCGGAGCTTTATGGGGGAAGTCCACCCTGGAGCATAACTACCAGGGCTTAGCTCTGGATCTAATGGGGACCTGGGTGGTCCCCAGACCCCTTCCACACTAGAAATAAGGCCCGTAATTTATCATAAGATTATTAGCTTGTTTCCATCTACTGTCAAAATGGCTATAATGCTGATTAAAAGTATGTTTATGACTAAATAAATATTGATATGAAACTACATATAATATTATCTAAATATTGTCTAATTAAATACTACGTGACTTAACACCATATACAGTGGGCGTCATGTTTGAGTTTAGTTTTCCTATCTATTCTAGTGAAAGTACAATAAAGTGTTTTATATAAATACCAAATATACTAAACAGATATAAATGATGTGACCTCTGTCAAACATATGATTACAAGTACAAACAATAATAGATGTTATCATAATTTAAATATAAGTCTAATTAACATTCAATAATATTATCTATGTTAGAAAAGAATTCTAAATGTTAGGGCTACATCTCCAATTTGTTTTAGTTTACAGAAAATTAGGTAGATATCCGTTTGACCTAAGCATTAAAATTAGAATGCTTTGTTTTTGCAGTAGATTTATATCTTCTTAAAGGTTATCATAAACATATTGACTCTAGTTCAATTTATATAATGAAGGAAATCACGAATGTAAAACATGTTGAAAAGATTTTGACAGCATTGGACTAAGCTTTAGTTTTAGGAATCAGATGTCTGTCAATGTCAACTAGATAAAAGTTAATATAAAACAGATATTGGTAGATTAATTTGTTCACAACTAGAGAAGTCAAACTGCAAACTCTTCAAGAGCTTATTTTTATTCCATTTTTAAACAAGAGTTTTGTTTAGAACTCTGTCGATTACGCGTTGACCAACAACACCAACAATTTTCGTACTAAATTCAGAGCTAGTAACATAAAAATCTCAATTGAAACTGGTCGTTGGTACAATACAAATAAAGAGCACACAATATGTACAAAATGTTCGGAAGATTCCATTGGTGACGAATTTCACTTTTTGTTTGTATGTTCCAATCCTGAAATGGTAAATCTTAATAAGACAAACAACGACCTACAAAACATTACATAGAAAAATCAAGATCGAGCAAAACGAAGACCAATAAAACAGAGGGTGAACGCTGGTGGATAAGCAGTCCCTACTCCACATGTGGAACATATCGTGCTACTCTGTAATAAAACAGAGGGTGAACTCTGGTGGAAAAGCAGTTCCTACTCCACATGTGGCACACATCGTGCAACTCTTTTTTACAAACCCAGTGATAAGTCATGAGTCTAGAAAGGATCAGATTGAAATTAGGAAAAACGGAACATATTCGTGGTCACAGATATTCCGTAACGGTTAACCAAGTCATGGTGGAAAACGTAAAACTTTCGAAGTGATGCAAACACTTAGATATACAATGTAATATCGAAAATGTGTTATCTATCTATTACCGAGACAACCGTAGAATATTCGAAGTGATGACATCAACCTCACTAAGAACTCTTAGTGCAGTATCGTGGTAGTTAGCAGCAACACTTGGATCAAGGCAATCAAGATTATTTAGTGAAAGTTGATCATTCTGTATATCTAAAATATTAAATTACTGGACCAGGCTACCTTCGTTTCTTTTTTTCTTGAGAAGCCACCGCATGAAGTGTGATTTATACGAAGAAGGGAGTATGTCGGCGGTAAGAGGGGCACAGTTGGAAATCCATAGGAATGCCGACTGTGTATTAATAAAAGGCCATTGGCCACTGGTCTCCCGACGCCAAGGTTATATGGTCAGATTGAATTTTGAAACTACTGTAAACTAGAGGTTCAGGTGAGCCTGTATCACTCACCTGGCTTATATAATTCTGAAAGGGGTCCACCCAAGGACCATTTTGAAGTAAAAAAAAGGGGAGTAATTCTGGATAGATTTGTCGAAAAATCATCATTATCGAACTTGACCTAAATATTCATGAGATACACTTACATACCAAACCTAGTTTCAATTTGACTTTTTGTTCACAAGTTATAATTTGGAAACCAAAAAATTAGCAATTTTGAAGTATAAAAGAGATGTAACTCTAGTAAGATTTGTCGAAAAATTATCGCTATCAAACTTGACCTAGATATTCATGAGATGCACTTACACACCAAACCTAGTTTCAATTTGACTATTTGTTCCCAAGTTATCATCTGGAAACCAAATATTTAGCAATTTTGAGGTGTAAAAAGGGGCACAACTCTAGTAGAAATAGTCGAAAAATTGTCATTATCGAACTTGACATAGATATTCATTATATACACTTACATGCCACACCTAGTTTCAATCTGTCGTTTCATTCACAAGTTATAATCTGGAAACCAATTCGGGACACACGGACGAAGCATAAAAAGGGATGTAACTCTGGTAATATTTGTTGAAAAATGATCGCTATCGAAATTGACCTAGATATTCATGAGATACACTTACATACTAAACCTAGTTTCAATCTGACTATTTGTTTCCAAGTTATCATCTGGAAACCAAATATTTAGCAATTTTGAGGTATAAAAAGGGGCATAACTTTAGAAAATATAGTCGAAAAATTGTCATTATCGAATTTGACCTAGATATTGGTAAGATACACTTACATGCCACACCTGGCTTCAATCTGACGTTTCATTCACAAGTTATCATCTGGAAACCAATTCGGGACACACGGATGAAGCATAAAAAGGGATGTAACTCTGGTAATATTTGTTGAAAAATGATCGCTATCGAAATTGACCTAGATATTCATGAGATACACTTACATACCAAACCTAGTTTCAATCTGACTATTTGTTCCCAAGTTATCATCTGGAAACCAAATATTTAGCAATTTTGAGGTATAAAAAGGGGCACAACTCTAGTAAAAATTGTCGAAAAATTGTCATTATCGAACTTGACCTAGATATTCATAAGATAC
>MJUT01040581.1:197720-214793 GCA_002080005.1 Gigantidas platifrons | reverse complement strand
CATACTAAACCTAGTTTCAATCTGACTATTTGTTCCCAAGTTATCATCTGGAAACCAAATATTTAGCAATTTTGAGGTATAAAAAGGGGCACAACTCTAGTAAAAATTGTCGAAAAATTGTCATTATCGAACTTGACCTAGATATTCGTAAGATACACTTACATACCACACCTAGCTTCAATCTGACGTTTCATTCACAAGTTATCATCTGGAAACCAAATCGGGACACACGGATGAAGTATAAAAAGGGATGTAACTCTGGGAAGATTTGTTCAAAAATGATCGCTATCGAACTTGACCTAGATATTCATAAGATACACTTGCATACCAAACCTAGTTTCAATCTGACTATTTGTTCCCAAGTTATCATCTGGAAACCAAATATTTAGCAATTTTGAGGTATAAAAAGGGGCACAACTCTAGTAAAAATTGTCGAAAAATTATCATTATCGAACTTGACATAGATATTTATTAGATACACTTACATGCCACACCTAGTTTCAATCTGTCGTTTCATTCACAAGTTATCATCTGGAAACCAATTCGGGACACACGCACAAAGCATAAAAATGATGTAACTCTGGTAATATTTGTTGAAAAATGATCGCTATCGAAATTGACCTAGATATTCATGAGATACACTTACATACTAAACCTAGTTTCAATCTGACTATTTGTTTCCAAGTTATCATCTGGAAACCAAATATTTAGCAATTTTGAGGTATAAAAAGGGGCACAACTCTAGTAAAAATTGTCGAAAAATTGTCATTATCGAACTTGACATAGATATTCATTAGATACACTTACATGCCACACCTAGTTTCAATTTGTCGTTTCATTCACAAGTTATCATCTGGAAACCAATTCGGGACACACGCACAAAGCATAAAAAGTGATGTAACTCTGGTAATATTTGCTGAAAAATGATCGCTATCGAAATTGACCTAGATATTTATGAGATACACTTACATACTAAACCTTGTTTCAATCTGACTATTTGTTTCCAAGTTATCACCTGGAAACCAAATATTTAGCAATTTTGAGGTATAAAAAGGGGCACAACTCTAGTAAAAATTGTCAAAAAATTGTCATTATCGAACTTGACTTAGATATTCGTAAGATACACTTACATACCACACCTAGTTTCAATCTGACGTTTCATTCACAAGTTATCATCTGGAAACCAATTCGGGACACATGGATGAAGTATAAAAAGGGATGTAACTCTGGTGATATTTGTTGAAAAATGATCGCTATCGAAATAGACCTAGATATTCATGAGATACACTTACATACTAAACCTAGTTTCAATCTGACTATTTGTTTCCAGGTTATCATCTGGAAACCAAATATTTAGCAATTTTGAGGTATAAAAAGGGGCATAACTCTAGAAAAAATAGTCGAAAAATTTTCATTATCGAACTTGACCTAGTTATTCATAAGATACACTTACATACCACATATAGCTTCAATCTGACTTTTCATTCACAAGTTATCATCTGGAAACCGAGCGGACGGACGGATGGATGGACGGACGGACGGTCGGACGACACCCATTTCTATAGTCCCCTTCGACGAAGCGTCGGGGGACAAAAACAATATAGCTTTCGTTCTGATCAAGTTTTCCCCCAAAATGTTGAACTGTATTATTAGTTAAAATGAAGTATAAAAATGTTTGACAACTGGATCATCTGCTTTTCTACGAAAAGAGATACATTCAATAAATGTCTTAAATACAGTGTGTCTCCTGTTACTCAGCAATTTTTAATATTGGAATTCATCATACAGTCACAAGCAATAAAGTATATTATACAAACATCTAGGCATTTGACAACCATACAATATATCTCCTCTAATGAATTTCAAAGATTAAAATAAATAATTATATGTACCATCTACACATGCTAAAACTCAATCATGTCCTCGTAATTATCTTTAAGAGTCGCCATACGACACAAGGTAACACTTCGACTATTGAAGGCATATTCTAATATAGCGGATTTGGCCAAGTGGTCTACGGCACTGGACATAAGGCTAAGTGATTGGCGCTGTAGTTTATCAAAGGTGTGAGATCGAATCTTGTCCAGGGAGAACAAAAAATTGTTAACTCAAAAATATAATTCCAACATTGTTGTGTTTAATATATGAGGCCTCGCTTTGGACTATGTCACCATATATTTCTGTAATCTGCAAATTAATTATTGGCTGTGGTTGGTATAGAATAAAAACAAATATCTTATTTGTGAAAATGTTGAGCCTTTCATAACTTAATGATTTTTAGAATTTGTTTTAATTATAAAAAAAAACCTTGCATTCATTTATAAACATATATCTAATGTACATTTTATATGTCAAATAAAAAGTAATTGCACTACAATTAATGTAATGGACGAATCAAACTACCAAGGCTAAAATATGTTCTAGCTGTATTTGAAATCAACAGGTTCTAAGTGGAGTGAGTAGGCTTCGTAGAGAATGTTTCCCGTTTTTATTCATCTTCTAGAGTAGACTTCTTCAAAGCCATCTTCATCAACCACTCTTTGTCTCTGCGGCCTGGGATACGGCCTTGGGAAATCGTTACCGTCTACAACACAGCCTTTACTACCATACATCTTAATTAATTCTCTCCATACTCGATCACAACTTAACAAGTGTCTGTTTCCTGTTAGACAAATCATAAAAAATGACAGTAAAATTATATGATATATTTGTAGAATTAATCTGTCAACATACATGTACGAAAATTAACATTGTATGGCACAGAAAAGACACAATAAATATTACTTCACAATCGAATACAAAAAGGACATGTTTGGCATGAGACAGTGTGAAAAGATTAAATGAATGGAAAAACATAGAATCTTAATAACGATGGAGAAGTTTGACGATGGTCACACAAATACGAGACATCATGTTTCTTGCACAGAAGCTGGTTTGTTACGGAATGTGGAATAATGTACATGTATCGCTTTCAAGATGGTAGAATCTTCGAACGTCTTTCTAAATGATTAAAGTTGAATGCGTATCTTCGAAGCATATCTTCATAAATGGTTACTTTTAAGATGTGGGAAGTTTATAATGGCAAAACTGAAGTTGTATCCTTTGTCATATAATCTGACAGAAAGATGTGTCAAATTTTAGGTAACTGTCTGATTACCCTTTTGGTATCTTCAAATTCTTCTCAATTTGTGATCCAGAACAATATACTTATTACATTGTTTACCATTATTATTATAAAATGTGTTGTGAATGATTTATTCAAAACGGAGTTTTAATTTTTGATGGGGAATGGTAATGTAAAGTGTAGGAAAATCAATATTTGGATAGATGAAATTTTAAAAAAGAACGAGAACAAAACTTTTCCTTAAGGTCTTTAGAGTTTTTCAGTATCCACATCTGATTGACATTACAACTTGAATATATTTTGTCACAGTATACTTATAGTTCCTCTTTGCCCACATATAAAGAATATTTATAGCAAGGGACAGTACTTATGTTGCACAAGTAGAAGAACCGGTAATATTTCTTTCTCTATTTTGGATTCTTGTGTAGTCTTAGATACCAATACAGAGTAGGTAGGTCATCATATTTCACATTAACAGGGATATTCATTGATGTCATGAATGCCTTGTGATTTGACACAAGTTGGTCTTTGTCATAACGAGTAGGTATGATTAGCAGAGTTCTTGGAAATGGCAAGTTCGTTTTATTAGACACACCATAGTAAATGGTTACAGACAACAAACAATGTTATTTGAAGGTACAACAGCATATTTGCAATGAAGAAAGGACAAATACTCGTTTGCTTTTCTTATTAGTAAATACTCATTTTGGTGGAGCATTCACACACAATGGGAGGTTGTGAATTCGACGAAGTATTAAGTATCTCATTAATTTAATCTTACCAATGATGAAAAGGCCTTTTTTGGCTCGAGTCATTGCTACATTAATCTGGTGTTCATCTGTAATAAATCCAAGGTTCTGCTTACACCAACCAAGAGTAGGTTGTGGTTCTATTCTGTACTCTGGTAATGACCGGACTAGACTGAATATCACATAATCCCACTGACCTCCTAATAATAATGTTTAAATTCAATTCTTAGTGTTAGAATTACTTACAATCTTTGTTTTGTAACTTTGTGCAATAATGACATTATTTGTATTGGATAGATTACAATAAAAATACGTTTGATATCTACCTTTGTCTCCTTCAAAAACAATTTTATTGGCAGATATGACAATGCAAGCATAACACAGGAAATAACATACTGCATCAAAATCTAATAACCATACGATTACGAACACGATGGCTGCTATATCATTGTTTTACATTGGCCATACCCTGAATAGTATCGATTCTATAATATGGTTTAATAATGAGCATGCATACATCTACCCTGAGTATTTACACCTATAGACTACAGACTATGGCAATACTCTGAATATTTACGTGTCTATACTATATCTGTTCAATATTTGTCATAATCTGAATATAAACGTTTCTGGCTATTATTTAATATCAGCATGACTATGATCGTTTCTGACTATGGTCTAATATCAACGTTTCTGACTGGTTTAATGTAAACCTGAATAAGAACCGTTTCTGATCATGGTTTAATATTAATCTGAATATGATCGTTTCTGATCATGGTTTAATATTAACCTGAATATGATCGTTTCTGACTATGGCTTAATATTAACCTGACTAAGAACGTTTCTGACTATGGTTTAATATAAACCTGAATATGAACGTTTCTGACTATGGTTTAATATAAACCTGAATATGAACGTTTCTGACTATGGTGTAATATTAACCTGAAGATGAACGTTTCTAACTATGATATTAACCATACCTTGACTAGCTACTACTGTATTCACGTTGATATTAATGTAGCCTATTTCCCGTAAAGCGTCACGGATGGCTGAGCATTGGGCATTATATTGTGATATTATATTGATGGAGTATACTTTCTTCTTTTTGTCTTTTTTGTCACCCAGAATCTTTTCTTTCTCTACTAGATATCTAAATATCTTGATCTGAAAATGAGATAAAATATGCATTTTGTTTGAGTGGATGCGACAATCTGAGCAGGATTTTTTATTCGTTGGGTTATATATGTATGCAATTGGAAGTCAAGTTATCAAGAGGGGAGTGGAGAGTTTGGTCCTAATTAATCAGTTTAATCTCACCACATTTGTTATACATGTCCCAAGCTAGGACCTGGATTTCTAACGTTATATGTTATGGTCTTGTTAATGTTCAGTGAGTTCGGTTCAGATGAGAGTTGATTGTTTGTTTCGCTGATATTGGTGGAATTCATGACCATCACTGTTTAACTGTCTTTTTAAGATATATTAAAATATAAATGTAGAGCTTAACTATTTCCTTTTTCAAGAACAGTCGGGTACTGTTGTTGCAGATATAGTTTGTTTTTGCATAGAATTTATTCCAAAGTATGTCTTGATATAATAAAAAATATACATTCTTTCAAAGCAACTGTTCTCACATACTTTCATCGGCAGTTTGTGTTGTTATCCTTTGTTCATTTGTTTTTATTTCATATTTCACTGGTGTTGTTTCGTCCATCGGGATTGTGATTTTTTTAAATCCCTTGGAATTAGTACTCTACCATTATCTGGTTATGGTCAAGGGCTAGGGTTAGAGTTATGATGTTTAACGCCATTTTCAACAATATGTCATTTATATCTTGGTGGTCAGTTTTATTGGTGTAGAAAACCGGAATAGTCGGAGAAAACCATCGACCTGCCGCAAGTCACAGACAAACTTCATCACATAATGTTGTATCGAGCACACCTTGTCTGAACGGGATTCGAACTCACAGCGTTAGTGGTGATAGGCACTGATTGTATACGTAGATGTTAATTCAATTACCATACGATCACGACCACAACGACCCCGGTTATAATATACAAAGCATAGTATTTACTAACGTATTAGAACACTTATATTTGTCTTGTATACATTCACTTTTTATTTACATTGTCAATCTATTAAATATAGTATGATATATATATATATCATTATTTATAGACTTTATATGGTGCAAAGAATATTGGTGAAATCATAAACAAGGAAGATAAATTAACTGTTAAGAACCAATCAAAATACATCAAATATAAGAAGCAGATAACTTTAACAGATAAATACCCTATAGTTCGAATCTCTAATTGTCCTTAAGTGAATAACACTATTTCTCAATTTCAGAGTGTTTTTTTCTATATTAACTGCGAGCCTTGGCGAGTGAGCTAAAGTAAACACATAATTATCCAGAGTTGATAAATATTGTTGTTTATGAGAGATAGTTTGGATATATGATTTATCTATTGATTTCAATGTTACACATCGAGAAATGTATTCCCGAAAATGGTGGGAAATCGAACACGACTCGTACTCGCCACAGGTTGTTTATAGATTTAATCATTAACTGGTCGAACTTTGTGAAAAATGTGCAAGAATTAGAGAATTTAATGTACTCCACATTAAATACAAAGATAAACATTTTTACCACTTGTTCAACTTCCTTTTTGTTACTGCGGGACATTTCATTGCCTTCTTCAGTACTGACTGGTAAAATGATTTCTTCCCCTGTCACGTGACAAAACACGTGGCGCTTTTCAGGATCAAACCATATCTTTAATGGCGGATCTTCTTTCCAGGAAGAACATTCCATTGTTCTTAATTTGTTCTTATAAAATTGCTTTGATGGGAATTCGCATATACTAGGATGCTGAAAAATTGGATACAAGATAAAATGTTTCTTTTTGTGTAAACAATATTATAAGGCGTACATATAATTCAAATAAATATTTTGTGATCCAATACATGTATTAATAGAATAAAAGTATATCAGGAGAAGTATTTCCCCCTGTAATTGTCTGGTTAGTTAATATTGTACCCACCAGGTGCACAACGATGAAATAACAGTAAAAACTACGCCGATCGTTGCATCAACGTTAGAATGATTTTGTCTGCCTTCTGTGTACTTTTCTATTTTGTCCCACATGGAAGACCAAGGTACATTTGTATTTAAGATAGGATATATTCTCTCCGCTGGATCGTGTCTGCTGGTCGTAAATTAAAAATGTGTTTTCTTATATTGTTTACATACCTATTACAATCGATAAATCAGGTTATAGTATATTGCTATATTTATTCATGTATTTTGAAATTGATAGGTAAAATCAATCTAAAAATTCAGAATTTGTTACATTTAATTTATTTTGCTAACCACTAGACGATACAAATGTAACAGATTGGTTGGCATATATATGCCATCTAGTGTGCACGACGCCTCTCTGGAATAACAATCATTAGGTACACTATTAGTCAAAAGATTGGGAAGTCAAATAGATTGTGAGCAAATCAAAGGGCCCAAACACGATAGAATATTGCCTGTCACAAAGATAATTTATTAGCGTCATGAAACAACCATTTGATGTTATTCTCTACATCAATGAGAGGGCCCGGGTGGCTCAATGAGTTAGGTAGTTGGATTACCTAACAACTCATACAAGCCTATCACCAATACGGCGTGGGCTCGCGCCCAGGTTTGTAAATTACAAAAAGGATGCACTCGACTCGCAGCCGCATGTGATAAAGTTTGCCAGTTGCTTGTCCGTGGTCGGTGGTTCTCTCCGGGTACTCCGGCTTCTTCCACCACTAAAATTGGTCGCCATGATGTAGCTGAAATATTGCTGAAAGTGACGTTAAACACCAAATATAAAACAAAAATCACATCAATGATTTGATATTCAACGACGAAACGACGACCACTCTTCATTATTATTCGAGTTGTCAATATAAAATGGGGAGGAGATTAAATTGAAATGATTAATGATGCCTGACATGCATGTTTGACAATTTGTTGAAATTTTGCGGCTACCAGCTGTTACATCAATTGTAGAATTCAAGGAGAATATGCACAAAACATATTATTATAATTTAATTTTATAATTGTTACTAAAGCCAATGAACATTTTAACAACATTTTCATTTAAGATTTTATCAATAGCTTATTTTTCCGTTTTAGTTTCCATGATGTTTTAAAGACTATAAGCTTTATAAACGTTAGAGAATACCGAAGGGGCAATCAAAAAGTGACAATCCAGAGAAACAATAGGCACACAAGACATACGACGAAGACAAACAAAACAAAAGCACAACACACTATTTGTTGGATACCATTAGATGCAAACAAACACAAATAACGTAAATAAGACATGAGCCCATCTATCACTAACTATAAAAACAAAAGGGAAAATAATGATTTTGTAACTTTAAGGAGTTCGTAGACATATTCTTACCATTCTATATTGGTTTTTCAACTGTACAGCTCTATCAGAATACCGTTCAAATAAAGACTTTTCTAATCCTAGTTGTGCTGCTGAACGACACAAGATAACTGGTTGTAACTGTTTATGGTCTCCTATTAACACAACTTGTTCAGCCTTTGTTGCAATTATAGTTGCCATGCATTCCGGTTCTGTACACATACCAGCTTCATCAATAATGCATTGGAATATCGTGCCTTTGGTTCCTTCAAGTAAACGTTTGTTCGTTGCCATCGCTGTTGTACAGAATATTATATCGTGCTTCGATATTTCTTCTATTGTTGCTAGCGTAATCAATTTCGTGTACTCTTTGACTTTTTCGGCATCAATATTTCGAGGGTTGTTCCGAAACGTTTCTTCATATTGGTGAAGTTCGAAAGCATGCGGTTTTGCTGGATCTCTAATAAGGTGGTGGATTGATAGCTGTCTAAGATCTTCATCTGTAGCAGAATCTCTAGAACCAGCTTTGGTGGAATATACTCTCCCTGGGATAGGGTAATCCAGGTTTTCAAGAGAACCACCGTAAAGTCTGACAAAATCTAATGAAAGCCCGAAGTGTCTCATCAAGAGCTCTGAAAAGGAAACACAAGAATATTTAGACTTATTTTAAATAATTGTTTCTGACTAAATTTAGACTAAATAATTAGTAGTAGTAATAAACTAATCAGATATATGGAAATTCCAAAGCCAGAGATGGGAAGAATTTATATACCATTTTTATTTTAATCTTATACATTCAGAAGGTGTACTCTTGGAAATGATATATGTTAATTGAAACATTAAAGGTTTCAAAAGTTTGCCGGAGTTAATATGTAAAACTAAGAAATGATACTATTCCAAACATAGAAAGAAGAAAGACAAAATAATTTCTCCAAAGAATTTAACTGTAAGACCACAAATAGGTTGTATAAACTATACATACTAGCCACAAGATCTACTGATTTGTTTGAAGGGCCACAAAATAAAATTTGTCTTTTCGATCCTCCATTTTCAACCCTGGTTTTATTCATCTTGTCAAATAAGTATATCAACTTCAATCCTGTGTACGTCTTCCCAGTACCTATGAAATAACAAACAAATATAGTATTAATAACTGTAAATGTATCATGCTAATTTGGAATAAAGGGGTTTACTTTATACCGTGGCTCGATTGATCGATTGATTTTTGGTGCTAGCACCCAGAGAGAACCACCGACCATGGGCAAGCAACTGGCAAACTTTATCACTTGCGGCTGAGACTCGAGTGCACCCTTTTTTGTAAACTACAATGCCGGGCGCGAACCCACACCGTATTGGTGATAGGCTTGTATGAGTTGTTAGGTATTCCAACTACCTAACTCAATGAGCCACTCGGGCCCTTCCGGGGCTCGATGCGAGCACGCTAATGATTACGCCATTAATGTGGTCAGAAGAAAGGAACATTAGGATGTAACCTGCAACCTGTGCGTGTTTAGTGCATAATATTTTTTTTATTGCAAATCATTAACCAGTAGGTTATATTATGAATACTACAGACTGGTTTGTATTTATACAGCAAGAACATTATTTTGCTCCAAAATGCTTTGCCGGTCCATTATGGCTTTTAAGGCCATAATGGACCGGTAAAAGCCATAATGGACCGGTCCATTATGGCCTTCTTCAAAAAGAATGAAGATGACCTAAAAATTTCAAAAATTTCATAAAATATCAAAATTCTAAAATCAATAAAACAAAATTCAAAATTTTAAAGTTCAAAATTTTCAAAAAAATTCAATATTTCAAAATTTTTTAAAAAAATTCAAAATTTTCCAACAAAATTTCAAAATCATAAAATTTTCAAAAAGTTTCAAAAATTTCAGTTTTCATAAAATTTCAAAATTTTAATACAAATGTATTTAAATAATGATATTGAAAAATGATAAAACAATTATAGCCTACTATTTCGGTCAATAATATGGCCTTCTTCAAAAGGAATGAAGATTACCTAGAATTGAAATTGGCTGGTTAATAAAAGTATTAAGAAATGGGTGTTTTCATAATGGACCGGTTATGTGTCCTCGGTTAAGTCATGATGGCCCTCGGAAGGTTGTATTGGCCCGCGGCATAACCTCGGGCCAATACAACCTTCCTTGGGCCATTATGATTAACCTTGGACACATAACCGGTCCATTATGAAAACACCCATTTATTAATACTATAATAATCAACATATATTTAAAAGAGTTCATAAAATGGTTTACATTGCATGGATAGAATTAAGAATGGCCAGATGAATATGTTGAAATATTATAAATACAAGGTTCACTTATAGAGCAGGATATGTTGAAAAAAAATAATAGGTCATGGATCACACATTGACATGGTTCACCATTATAATTACTTTGTACAGTCATGACGCAGAATATCCTGAAACATTCTAAACATTTGGCTCACTTATAGAGCAGGATATGCTGAGCTATGCTTAGCAAATTTCTAAATATAGGTGTAAGTTCCATCGGCATTTACCATTTCACGGTGTAAAACAAAAAAAAATATCTTATTCAAACCGAAATATATATGTGTAAAAAATCATAAATACTATGATACCTGGAGGTCCATGGATTAAACTGAAAGATGACCACAGTGCTCTTTCAATGGCCATTTGCTGCAGATCATTATTGGGTTCAATGAATCCACCAGGTACGTCATAATCTGTGATTGTTTCCAAATACTCGATATCTAAAAAAAGGCATTGATTTTTGTTGGAAAGAATCAATTCTAAAATGTATCTAACAATTTCGAGTTAAAATCGCTATTTATAATAGAAATATTTGAAACTAGATAGTATGTAAACCTAGGTTATTTCTAGTTTAAAGAAAAAAAGAAACATACTCAACTTTGGAGGTTTCGTGTTTTTTGCTATGTTCCTGGCAAGTATTGTAGATTCCTTTAGTCTACCAATATATACTTCAATTCTCCTATAGATAAAAAATAAATAAACATTATTATCACCACTGTTAGTAAATTTTAAGCAGCACCCCGAAGATCAAGATGTTAATGAAGAATCTAGAGTTTCTGGAGATGTTCAAATATGCATCTTGTAAGTTGTCACACTTATGTAATAATCGTATTTTGCATCATACTGTTAATATAATGCTGAAAACCACGCCCCTGTATATTCCCAACCACACTTTTCCCCATGATTTTAAAATACAAAAATATTTTTCTTATCTGTAATCGTTCATATTTGTTATAGATTTATAACCATACGTAGATATATTCTATATCATGAAAACATTCTCCTTTTCAGTTGTTTGCTGAAGAAAACTGATTCGATTATAAAAATTGCATGGGTTTGGGTTGATGAGTAGCCGGAGAAAACCACTGACCTGTCGCAAGTCACTAATTATTATTGGAAAATCGACCACTCTAATTCTTACCCGAATCACGTACTAGTCCTGTCAGGGCGCCGGATTAACCTAACCTGATAAGGAATCAAATCTGAGCTACTATTATATGTTAATCCTTTAATTTTGTATCACCATGAAAACTAAATAATGATACATTGAGTTTGGAAGAAATATTGTTATTACAATAATTAGTTAGAAATAATAGAAATAAGTGACTTACTTATCTACTTCCGATTTCTGTATTAAATCTATTGAACACCTAAATTTCTTGTCTTCACTAACTAAAGATGCTGGTATTGCTGGAACTGAAGAAATCAACGAAAAATGCACATTGATTCTTTCTTCTGGTGTGTTCTTTTTCACTCGTTTTGTTTTGTCAATCTTTGCATGTGACAGCCAATATCTGAAATCGTATGGGCAGCTATTTCGCCGTGGTTCAATGTAATTGGTCGTTCTTCTTGAAACCGGACACCTCAAACAGAGATAATCTGAACACGATACATACTCAGTTGTGTTTTCATCATCTTCGGAATCAGATTCATGATGCACATTTTCAACTTTCATTGAACTAAAATCAATATTTCTTTCCTCACAAAACAATGCAAATAATGTAAAGTGTCCACCATGAGAATCAAAACTGACTGGTAAATCACTAATAACAATCGGACTTTCTCTTGCTGCTCCTGTCGCAGTCTCCATCAGAATAATTGGCAACCATATTTGCATGTATTCAAGCTCTGAACTGTATCTTTGGTTTGATTTGTCAGTTGAGTATCGTTCAAAGAATCTGACAGGATCACTAGTATGCTGAAGACAATACTTGATGTTACCAGTCATATCAAACAGTTCAGGCTTAGGCAACAAAACACCCTTTGTAAAATCCGATGACATCTGCACAGCAAGCACCTGCCCGTGGCAAAAAGACATTGAATATTTACTGAATTGTTCAGTTATGATTAGATTACCAGTGTGCCCTTCTTCGTTGCTTGCTGAGGAGTCTCTGTTATTTTGTTCTTCTCTGTCTATTTCCGAATTAACATCTAATTCGGTATAAAATGTTGTAGGTACATAACGGTATATGTTTGCAACAGAAGTATTACTTAAAATGTCGTGTAGCTCTGATGCAGGTCTTTCGTTACACATTAATTTAATCAACGCCAACCATTTTGTCAATTGCTGAAATTCTGTCTTTTGGTGTGGATCTATTCTTTGATAAGGACCGCCATGTTCAGGTGGTGTATGCACATAACCTCGAACTGCACTCTTTGGACGAGGTGGCCTCCGTGTCCTAGAATATAATCTTCTGTGCCATTTTAAAACAACCATATCTCTCTCAACATCTGAATGTAAATCATCTCGATTTTTGATTAGCTTAGGAATCGCACATACATCTAAAAGATTAAAAGGTAGCTTTCTGCTTTGTAACGGTAAACTGTGTAGACCTGGAAATATTAGTAGTAAATCTTTGTCAGATACCTCCTTTATAAATCCGTGCAACATGATTGGATCGCGTCCTATCTTGTTACCTACATGTAAAGCTCTACATTGCTTGGAAAATCGTTTAGCTTGTTGTCCTCTCTCCGTTATCGACTTGCATAACTCCTTCACCTCCTCACAGTTATATGGAGATTCTTTTCTGTTGAGTGCAGCATGCAATAATCGATGTGCAATAATATCAACATAGCGTCTAATTGGCGATGTGAAATGTACGTAGCATAGCATTTGTGGAAGTGAAAAATGTCTTCTTTCACGACCTGTTACATTTCCTGAGCATTTGTACTTTGCTGTTTCCTGAAATGAATACCACTCATCTAATGCTAAAGCTTGAAAGGGGTGTATCCCATCTTGGCCGAATATTTTATATACTTCTTTAAAATTGCCGCTTTTTATACCGTTTATTACTCTATCCCAGACCCATTTCTGTAACTGAGTAACCACGTTATATCTTATCATACATCCGTTTTCACCTTCCATGTTAGAAATGGCTAGCTTCAAATCAGGTTTCGGTTGTTTGTCCTGGAGATGGAAAATTAAATGGCTAATTTTAGGATACAATTTAATCCATTCGTTGACTTTTTCTGTTGACGGAGGATCTTGACATCGAAGGGGTACGCATTTTGGAAAACTATTAATAAGGTACTGGGCAACAGAACTATTTGCCAAAACCATAAATTCTTCAACGAGGCAATGAGCCTCAAATGATTTAATCTGTGAGGATATGTCATCATATAGATCAATTTCTACAGGACAAGCATAGCCCGCGAAACCAAAGCGTTGTTTACGAAGCTGCTTTGAAATAGAGAATAAAATGTTTATCTCTTCTTTACATTCGATATTAGTTGTGCCGGGCTGGTCATCTATTATGCCTTGAACCTCTCTGTAAGTAAACTGTTTGCAAGACTTGACAATACTTTTATGAAAGTGCCTTACTGGTAATAGTTTAAAATCTTTGTCAAAAATCAGGAACAGAGATACAGTCAATCTTGTTTTGTTTGGCAATAGACTGCAGAGGTTTGCTAACGGTTCTGGGAGCATATGATATGGCCTGCCACATTCACCTGGATAAAATGTCGTTGCTCTCTGTTGTGCTTCAATGTCAACAGCATCGTCTTTTTCAACTAAGCTTGTTACATCTGCTATGTGAACGCCAACTCTTACGTGGTCATTCTCAAGTTTCTCTACGCTCAAGGCGTCATCCAAATCTTTAGAGTTTGGAGGATCAATTGTGAAAACCTTTAAATTTGTTAAATCTAATGTATTATCGGTCATTTTCTCTTGTATTACTTTTTCAGAGAGGCATCCAACGGCTTCCACGGTTTCTAATGTATACAACTTCCGTACTGCATGCTGAATTTCTAAAATCTTTAAACCAGACTTTTGATTTTTAGAAGATTTGTGTACTCCTATGATTGCACCTATTGGGTAGAGACCTTTCCAGCTGATAATACATACAAAGAACATGTAATTTCGTCTTAAAGATGGATTTATTTTCATAACTTGATTAGTCTCTAAAGTTTTCAGTTTTTTGTTGTATGTGAATACTTCCACCTCAAATATTCCCAACTCCTTGCTTGATACCAGCTGTATTTTAGCAACTGTTTTACAAATAGGCTTGGCTTTGTCGTTGTCAAATTTGTCCAACTCACAAACTAGAACGGGATGTGGTACTTTGTCATATCTTTTTCTTTCAAACACACCTATAATTTTGCCATAGATATTCACTTCTGTTTGAATTCGTTTATCCCATCTAGGGATGTATTCATTCTGACCTTCTTTCTCAAGAATTTCTACCAGAACCTCGTCTTCAGAGTAAGCCCGTCCACATTTTGATCGCCCAGATATTTCGATGACTGCTATGTTATCCACAGGATGGACAACGTTACATTTTGCAGAATGTGATGACTCTATTTGTAGGACACAACGACGATGATATTTTTCTTTCCTCTGAAGAATATTGGAAAGCTTATCCCCAGCAATAAATGGTTCATAAAAGTCCAGGAACCTCTTATCTCTTTTGATGTTCATGGAAACGAAGGCTTCAATACATCTATCGGACAATTTTAGACCATCTTGTAAGAGCAAGTGGTCAACGAACTGCTGGTCATGATCGAGCTCATTGTCCTTTTGGTCGTAATACCGACGACTCTCCTCGAAGTAAGAATCACTATCATCGTTGCTTTCATCTGAGTTGTCCGATGATGCAGTTGGGGACTCGTATGAACTATTTGAGTCACTATTAAACTTCTCGTCACTATCATACTCTACGTCTTCATGTTTACGACTAGCAGCATCATGGTCATCCCAGTCTAAATCTATTGAACCATTATATTCTTCTTCTGGTTCCTTCTTCTTTTTCCTGGTTCGCTTTCCTTTAGAAATTGGGACACTCCGCAAGTCTGGACAACTAATACTGTTTTCTCTTTTGTACAATAGCTCACTATCCGAATCGTTGGTTTCACTTTCAGATACGCTGATATGGGATCGCTGACCCCTTCGACCTGTGATAAAAAAAAACGATATGTTTATGTTTTAATAACTATTTCTAAACTTCTTTGAAAGACAGTTGACAATAAAATACAAACCTTTCTTTTGATGTTTGTCTCACGTCACATGAAACAGAATCAACGCAATTGATGACGAGTTTTTAGAAGATGTATCTCCACCCCCTTCTTAGTGAGTTTCGTGAGGCTTAATCTTTAGTTTTTTGTGTAGTATTTTATCAACTATTGTTTGTCTTTTTCTTTTGGCCATTGCATTGCCTGTCTGTCTGTTCTTCTATGTCATCTATATACATTTATAGATATGTGACACTTTCTACATTTACAAAGTAATTGCTTAAATCAGATAAAAAATATATTGAGTATTTTCATAGTTGCTGGTGTCATTTCTTTTCTAAACCTAGATGTATAGGCCAATGATTGGCCGTGTGATTTTAACATCTGGTTATAAAAAGTAATCCCGGTCTTTTTCCACGGGACAGAGTTCTCGATGTGATGTAATATGCCAAATGTTGACAATGAATACAGTGCGTACAAAAATCTGAAGATGCACCAAAGAGAAGGATAGTTTCTTTGTACTAGTAAAATACAAAAAAATACAAACAAACGACAAACTAAACCAAAAAAAAAACAAAAACAAAACAAAACAAAACAAAGCAAAGCAAAGCAAAGCAAAGCAAAAAACAAAACAAAAATACATGGCACTCAGTGAAATTATAATGCTGTAATCTAACAAAATAACAAAACTGTTTTCTTAGACCATGTCACAATTGTCTAGAATTCTTGAAAATCTATAACTATCCAACCTGTGTCCCAAAATATATCGTCTTAAGATCTGTTAGATATGATGAAACAGTCGAGAAATAAAATGTAAATAGAAATGAGGACAAACAACCACGTATACTTTGTAGGTCAAGAATACCTTTGTGTTTCTTTTTCTGTCTGGTTTCATGCTGTTGTTGAACATTTTGTCTGTGTTTGATTTGCTGAAATATAATGAATATTGAAGTAAAAAAATAATCAAAAGCAAGTTATTTAATTACAAAGGTTTTTATTTCATTGCTATGTTTAGATTATCTTTCGCAAATAAACAACAAAAAATAATAAAATTCCATCCATGATTATCATTTATACTGATACATAGTGCTGCTAATGTAGTACAACAATTTTCCAGTTTAATTTGGATATATACAGATGGAAGGAAACAAGAAAATGTGAGAGCGTGCATATCAACTTGATAAAATTAAAAAGATAAAGGTTAAAATGGGAGTTAACGAAGCAAAAAAGCTTTTAATTGACATCAGTAGATACAAAACATCAAAGAAAGACGAAAACATTGAAATATCATAATATAT
>MJUT01040581.1:107836-132197 GCA_002080005.1 Gigantidas platifrons | reverse complement strand
ACAATTACCCCTTTATTTCCATCAAGCTACAATTACCCCTTTATTTCCATCAAGCTACAATTACCCCTTTATTTCCATCAAGCTACAATTACCCCTTTATTTCCATCAAGCTACAATTACCCCTTTATTTCCATCAAGCTTTTCTTACCACCATTGTTGTTTTGTAATAAGTGTCAATTTACCGTCATCCAGTTGGATTTAGTGTATATTTGACTAACTTTATGTTTTACTCATAGTGGGTCGGTGGTTTTCACTGGATACTCCGGTTTCCTCAACTAATAAAACTGACCTCCACGATATAGCTGAAATATTGTTGAAAGTGGCGTTAAACACCATAACCCTGATCCCTTACTCATAGTGTTTTGTTTTACAGGCATTATGTTGTAATCATACTGCTAATATTCCGGTATATGTTTCGTAATTATTCTGCTTTTTTCACGTATATGTTTTGTAATTATACTTCTTGTTTTCCCGTATATGCTTTGTAATTATACTGCTTGTTTTCCCGTATATATTTAGTAATTGTGCTGTTTTATCCCGCATATGTTTTGTAATTATACTGTTTGTTTTCCCATATATATTGTGTAATCATACTGCTTGTTTTCCCGTAGATGCTTTGTAATTATACTGCTTGTTTTCCAGTAAATGTTTTGTATTTATACTACTTGTTTTCCCGTATATATTTTGTAATTATACTATTTGTTTTCCCGTATATGTTTGTAATTATACTGCTTGTTTTCCCATATATGTTTTGTAGTTATACTGCTTGCTTTTCCGTATGTTTCGTAATCATACTGCTTGGTTTCCCGTATATGTTTCGTAATTATACTGCTTGTTTTCCTATATATGTTTTGTAATTATACTGCCTATTTTCCCGTATATATTGTGCAATTATACTATTTGTTTTGCTGTATATATTTTGTAATTATACTGTTTGTTTCCTCGTATATACTTTGTAATCATACTGCTTGTTTTCCAGTAAATGTTTTGTATTTATACTACTTGTTTTCCCGTGTATATTTTGTAATTATACTATTTGTTTTCCCGTATATGTTTGTAATTATACTGCTTGTTTTCCCATATATGTTTTGTAGTTATACTGCTTGTTTTTCCGTATGTTTCGTAATAATACTGCTTGGTTTCCCGTATATGTTTCGTAATTATACTGCTTGTTTTCCCATATATATTGTGCAATTATACTGTTTGTTTTCCTGTATATGTTTTGTAATTATACTGTTTGTTCCCTCGTATATGTCTTGTAGTTCTACTGCTTGTTGTACCGTACATGTTTTGTAATTATACTGTTTGGTTTCCCGTATATGTTTTGTGATTATACTGTTTCTTTTCCCGTATATATTTTGTAATTACACTGCTTGTTTTCACGTATATGTTTTGTAGTTATACTGCTTGTTTTTCCGTATGTTTCGTAATAATACTGCTTGGTTTCCCGTATATGTTTCGTAATCATACTGCTTGTTTTCCCATATATATTGTGCAATTATACTGTTTGTTTTCCTGTATATGTTTTGTAATTATACTGTTTGTTCCCTCGTATATGTCTTGTAGTTGTACTGCTTGTTGTACCGTACATGTTTTGTAATTATACTATTTGGTTTCCCGTATATGTTTTGTGATTATACTGTTTCTTTTCCCGTATATATTTTGTAATTACACTGCTTGTTTTCACGCATATGTTTTGTAATTATACTGCTTATTTTCCCGTATATATTGTGTAATTATAATACTGTTTGTTTTCCCGTATATATTTTGTAATTATACTGCTTGTTTCCCGTATATGTTTTGTAATTATACTGTTTGTTTTCCCATATATGTTTTGTAATTAGAATGCTTGTTTTCCCGTATATGCTTTGTAATTAGACGGCTTGTTTTCCCGTATATATTTTGTAATTATACCACTTGTTTTCCCGTATATATTTTGTCATTATACTGCTTGTTTTCCCGTATATGTTTTGCAATTATACTATTTGTTTTCCCGTATATGTTTGTAATTATACTGTCTGTTTTCTCTATATATTTTTTGATTATACTGTTTATTTTCTCGTATATATTTTGTAATTATATTGTTTGTTTTCCCGTATATGTTTTGTAATTATACTGTTTGTTTTCTCGTATATATTTTGTAATTATACTGTTTGTTTTACCGTATATATTTTGTAATTATTCTGCTTGTTTTCCCGTATATGTTTTGTAATTATACTATTTGTTTTCCCGTATATGATTTGTAATTATACTGCTTGTTTTCCCGTATATGTTTGTAATTATACTGTCTGTTTTCCCTATATATGTTTTTATTATGCTCTTTGTTTTCCCGTATATATTTTGTAATTATACTGTTTGTTTTCCCTTATATATTTTGTAATTATACTGCTTGTTTTCTCGTATATGTTTTGTAATTATACTATTTGTTTTCCTGTATATGTTTGTAATTATACTGTCTGTTTTCCCTATATTTTTTTTGATTATACTGTTTGTTTTCCCGTATATATTTTGTAATTATATTGTTTGTTTTCCCGTGTATGTTTTGTAATTATACTGCCTGTTTCCCGTGTATGTTTTGTAATTATACTACTTGGTTTCCCGTATATGTTTCGTAATTATACTGCTTGTTTTCCCATATATGTTTTGTAATTATACTGCTCATTTTCCCGTATATATTGTGCAATTATACTGTTTGTTTCCTCGTATTTGTCTCGTAATTATACTGCTTGTTGTACCGTATATGTTTTGTAATCATACTGTTTGTTTTCCCATATATATTTTGTAATTAGACTGTTTGTTTTCTCGTATATGTTTTGTAATTATACTGTTTGTTTTCCCGTATATATTTTGTAATTATACTGCTTGTTTTCCCGTATATGTTTTGTAATTATACTACTTGTTTTCCCGTATGCGCTTTGTGATTACACTGCTTGTTTTCACGTATATGTTTTGTAATTATACTGCTTATTTTCCCGTATATATTGTGTAATTATAATACTGTTTGTTTTCCCATATATATTTTGTAATTATACTGCTTGTTTCCCCGTATATGTTTTGTAATTATACTGTTTGTTTTCCTATATATGTTTTGCAATTAGACTGCTTGTTTTCCCGTATATGCTTTTTAATTAGAGGGCTTGTTTTCCCGCATATATTTTGTAATTATACTGCTTGTTTTCCCGTATATGTTTTTAATTATACTGTTTGTTTTCACGTATATGTTTTGTAATTATACTGTTTTCCCGTATATGTTTTGTAATTATACTGCTTGTTTTCCCGTATATGTTTGTAATTATACTGTCTGTTTTCCCTATATATTTTTCGATTATACTGTTTGTTTTTTCGTATATATTTTGTAATTATATTGTTTGTTTTCCCGTATATGTTTTGTAATTATACTGTGTGTTTTCCCGTATATGTTTTGTAATTATACTGTTTGTTTTCACGTATATATTTTGTAATTATACTGCTTGTTTTCCCGTATATGTTTTGCAATTATACTATTTGTTTTCCCGTATATGTTTGTAATTATACTGTCTGTTTTCCCTATATATTTTTTGATTATACTGTTTGTTTTCTCGTATATATTTTGTAATTATATTGTTTGTTTTCCCGTATATGTTTTGTAATTATACTGTGTGTTTTCCCGTATATGTTTTGTAATTATACTGCTTGTTTCTCGTGTATGTTTTGTAATTATACTGCTTGTTTTCCCGTATATCTTTTGTAATTATAGAGTTATTTATATCATCAGTACTATGTTTTGATAATAGTGTCTCTTTTTACTGTCATTGTGCTGTAATTATACTGCCCGTTTACTGTACGTTTTTGTGATTATAGTTGTGGGGTTTTATGGTGTTTTACGCCACTTTCAACAATATTTCAGCTATATTGTGGCGTCTCTTTTATTGGTGGAGGAAACGGGAGAACCGGAAGAAAACTATCGACCTGTTGCAAGTTAATTATTTTACTGTCAATAACTTTGTTATGATTATGAAAGGAAAGTTAAAACAGATATCGTCAACAATACCAACAAAATAAACAACAACCCTCCCCTCATATCATTGAACACAAATAATACCACAACATATGCAGATTGAAAAAACTTCCAGGCTTGTGATATGCAGGTTTAAACTTGTGGCGACGTTAAATCGATTTGTGGGATCCCAACCCACCCTTATATTTTATAATCAACTCTCCACAGAAACTAGTAATACAAAGCAAAGTTAAAAATAAAAGTAATAATGAAATTGAAAAAAATAACTACAGGAACAGTTCCAAAAGCAATCGAAACAGAGGCAACATCGATATTCCTAATATATATATACATGCCTGTTCACTTCCCGTGTTTGGTACAGGCACTTCAATAAAAAGTGGCGCGGTTAAACTTAGCTTTATGCACCAAAAAAAATAAAAATAAAAAGAGACAAAAGGCAATTAAGACGTGCTTAGGCCATCTAGTGTCAACGTCATTGTTTAGTAATACAAATGACTACATTTCATATATTTGTATTGTACTTTAATAATGAAATAAAAATTGAGAAACAACCTTTTCCTTTATTTCTTTAATATATATATATACATGTATCATAATTGAAATACCAATCAATCAATCAATGAAATATTTTTAATAGTGAATGTTATTACACAAAGGCGTACTTAAAAATGGGGACAAGCATGTTTTGACAATTTCATCAATATTATTTCCGGTCAAACGACATTAGAAATAAACAGAAACATTAAGATATATATCTGAAGTTCACCATTATCACGGGTGGTTTGCTACGTCACACGCACGGATACTTGAACATCGCCTCGAGGTAGGTTTATGCAATTGTACAATTTAAAAAAAAAAGAAGAAAATTAACAAAACCAAGTAGTTCACCGAAGGGCCCACATATCAGACTTCATTGTTAGCCTACATTCATTGCGTGGAAACCCGACAATTTTGCAAACACTTCTGTACAATTAAATGGGTTTTATGTGAACGGTATCCTTGCCCAGAATTTTAACTGTACAGAAGTGTTTGCAAAACTGACGGGTTTCCACGCAATGAATGTATGCTAACAATGAAGTCTGACATGTGGGCCCTTCGGTGAACTACTTGGTTTTGTTGGTTTTCCCTTTTTTTAAATTGTACCACTGCATAAACCTACCTCGAGGCGATGTTCAAGTATCCGTGCGTGTGACGTAGCAAACCATCCGTGCATTATAGACATTTATTACATACTTAGTTAAAATAAAGGCATTTTTGTATGACCAATATGACCGGAAGTAAACTGTCCATATTTTCACAACCCGGGAAAATAACCTGTTATTGAATTACTACAAGATCATTTCCATATCGAGGCCCATATTGGCCAGGGCCAATATGGGCCTCGACTTCGTCTCAGGCCAATATGGGTGTCTCTTTTCTAGATGTCGGAAGTATGTAATAAATAGTTTAATACATGGGCATTTCCATATTGGCCTGGTTATAATCTCTCGACCCATATTGGCCCTCGACTGCGTCTCGGGCCAATAAGGGGGTCTCGGGATGATAACCAGACCAATATGGAAATGCCCATGTATTAATCTTTATTTAATAGAATACGCGGGAAAATGTGAATCGACGAAAGAAAGTTTTGAAAAGTTTAAAAATATGTATCATAAAAATAAAATATTATATAACGATTTCAAATTTATCAATCAAGCCATGTCGATCGTTTGTTGAAATTAGCTGACGATGAAGTTCAGAATATAAAACTACATTGATAACACGTGTTCAAAAAGTCAGCAAATAGTGAAACATTAAATCTGAAATGATGCTAAATCTACATATACAAATACCAACGGATTCATCTCGTTAGTAATAACAGATAAGAATCTGCTCGACTTGAATGCTTGGAATTATAGGCAGAATATATACGTGATACACACGCACCGCACATTTTCAAAAGGAGGAGGGCACAGGGCGATGTAGTAGAAAAAATACCATTTGCAACTCTTCTTAGTCCTTTTTTTGTCTGTAAAATAAGAGAATAAGCCTTAAACAATTATAAAAACAAAAACTAATTACTGCTATGTTTAATTTTTAGACGATTTGAACCGCATCGTTGGTACATTGTAGCATGTATTTCCTTAGCATAGTAACAAACAATTAGCTCCTTGACCAAATCCACTATATAGTGTAATAAACAGAGATGATAAATTGTCCTGTTACTAGAGACTTAAGACCTACTTTATTCTGATGTTTAATCGTGTGTTGATGTTTTATGCACGTGTAATTTTATTAATTTAGCAGTAATCTAACTCGGCATTTCTAATTATACATTGTATTGGATGGTTTTCTATGGTCACAGTCACACGAAATAATTACAATAACCTCATGCAAGTGACAATTATACAGTATATATATACACTTCTAATGAACTGAATAATTATTGTTGTGCAGGTAACAACTATCATGTTTAATCTTAAATAACAGTCTATAATAACACGTGGATTAAAAACTGTATAAGGAATAAAACAGTTAGCTATTGTGACATTCAAATTATTCTGGCCCACGACAGAGTTCCCGTAGGTAGCCACGTATGTGATTAGGAATCTAACGTCACAAGATTTCATAGATACGAAAAGAAGAATCCGAGAATATCACAAATTTATATTTATTAAATGAAAAAAAAACATTTTGTATTAAAAAAAAATATTGTTGATATCAAAGGGGTAAATCGAAGAAGGACAGACAAACAATTACCAAAAAGAAAAATAAATAAATAAATAACAAACAATGATCGACAAGATACTACACAGAAAACTAAATATTTAGAAACACGAACACCACCAAAACCCTGTGATAAATTCAGGTGCTCCAAAATGGTAATCAGTTCCTGCTTCACTAATTGGACCCGTCATGTGAAATAATGTGTGGTTTGAAAAACATATTGCACGAAATGTTAAATGTTATATATGGAATATGCTTTTAAACTTAATGTCTATAACGCCTTACCTTTATACGAGGAAGGGCTTACTTCGATAATTTCTGCTGATCCACAAGTTTCTTTGGTCGAGTTTGATACTGTGGCTAAATCAGGTTTGGTGCTTGCATAACAATCTGATGGTTTCTATTAAAAAAATAAAGATTTGGATTTGATTCACAAAATTATTCAATATAACTTGAGCAGTAGTATGATAGAGTAACCATATACTATGAATGTGTAATCGAATTTTCTTCAGAAATAGAAAGATAGAAGTCTTGAAATTGTAGATCTCAAAAGGAAAGTTCCATGTGGTATATTATCTTACTGTTTATCCTGACTAATGATAAATATAATTACATAAGCATAACAGATATTTCCCGTTTTTCCGTTTTGTTCTGTTGTTTTTGTTTGTTTGTTTCTGCTTTATTTGCTGTTCTTTATAATATAGTTTCCTTTTTATTTAATATATTGTTACATTTATTCAGTGATGAATTGAAAATATAACCATAGAAACATCTTGTGAACTACATTAAAACTACCAACACCCCTCCCCCTCTACAACAGATATTACCTTATCGCGTAGGATTAAACATTTGTTGTCTTTTATCACGGCAGTGTAATCCTGAAACAAATAAATGAATATTTTAATAAATTAGCAACTGTATATAGTTCTACTGTTTAGATTACCTTCTTCATATATTTGGTCTCTTCATGATATAGCTAAACTATTTCCTATTTTGCATTAAACATTAATCACTCACTCACATTTGGTGTAAGAAATTTGCACTGTCTTCCTATTTTTCGTACTTAGTTCCGCATAATTATGTGTCCTTTATTGACCTACAATAGCTATTATTTATTCTCTAGCTTCTTTGAAATTATTCAAAATGTACTGCTCTATAATTTCCACTATCTTTCTATATATAATTGTATTATTCCATTTTTTTAAAAATGTAAATACATTCGAGTCGTTATTTGAAATATGATATATTGCAGTGCCATGAAAATAAAATAAAAACTTATTTTGAATAGATCACAGAATTAATGCAACAAATGTGTCTGAATCAAGTATCTATAAAATTGTTTTGTCAATGATATTTTATGATTCTACTAATGGTCCAGAAATTACATGAAAGATGTTGTAAAATATTAAGTTATAATATATATGTACCTCTGTGTCTGGAGTAATCTGAGTTTCAAGGTCGACTCCAGCTTCATTTTTCAAGAAGAAGACTTTTGCTCCATTCATTTCAACCTCAGTTACTTCAAATGTATCTTTTTTCGCTGCAGAAAGATATTTCTTCTCCACCTTAAAAAAATATTTGTCCGTTAACAATTAACAAGGAGATGTTAGTTTCTAGAAATTAATAAATTATCTAACAATTTTTTTTTTAAATCTAGTTAAATTAAATAGAACCAAGTAACTTAAAATATGGAAGCCGGGCGCTGCCATTTCGCATTTTCGCCATTTAATTTTTGCAAAACGAAAACGTGAAATGATAGCTCCCATCGTCCATATGTAAACATAGCATGAACAAAATATACTCTTCAACAAAAGATAAGCGCCATCTTATTTTTCGCTATTTATTGTGAACATTCTGAATACAAATTAAAGTATAAAATTTGAAACATCATTTCCTTGAATCCAAATTTGATTTGAATTTGTACCATGTGCAGTACTAGGAACAGATTTGCTGACCTACAATATGTTCTTACCTTTTTTAGGCATGCTTTAGAAATTGAAAAGTCATCGTTAAAACCGGACAAATAGTTAAATCTAATAGACGTATTCTCTGCTTGGATGTTCAAACATTCTAATAAATTTAAAGTTTTAAAATTGTTGTATATTTATTACGTTATCTTCATTCAACTATTCAATGGATGGTATCGTGTGCAATAAAAAAAACATTCATGTATGAAAATAATCAACTTATAATAAAAATATTTTTTCGGTAGAAAATCAATCATGTGAAGACGGTATTTATTCATACAAGCAGACCATTTGTTTCCATGGAAAATTTATTTTCATCCGACTGGTGGTATTTAAGGAAAAACAATTTTACGAAAATGATTTGTATAAATTGCAGTTTAATTGCAGTTATCAGGGAAACAAAACATATACATTGGGATGTCTTAAATTAAAAAAAAAAAAGCATAACTTTTTCTTATTGTGGTTCTCTAAATACAATATTCTACATTTATAATTTTCTTGAGAACCGCTTAATAATAGCATTCAAAACATTCATATGTCAAATATTTGGTGTCACCCCACTATTCCGACACCACATTATTCCCACACGCCATTGTTCCCACACGCATTCAATCTTGAAACGGCAGCTACAATCAAATGAAATGGATTGATTGGTTGTCTGCCCTTAAAGTCCTGGGAGAAGTATTTCACATGTATTCCGAATACAAGATAACAAACAAGTATGAAACATTCAGAGTATTTTAGCCGTATACAGGCCAGTAATATTAGAATGCCCCAAGAAAGAGGTTATACATTTGATACGATAAAATTATGTTGACAATTTATTAACTACAGACCTGTTACAATGGTTATTTCAACCTGACGACATCATGACATTTCGAATTCATAGGAAGTAAATTGTATTTATGGAATTGAGCATTATATTTGAATGTGATTGTTCTTTTGGAATAACAGAATTTACGAAACGCATATGGCTTTTAAAACGTCCTACGTGAATGGACGATTGCTGCGATTTAGTCATGCGCAACCACGGAAATTTATATGTGGTTCTACAAGGAAGTCCTTAAAGCTGGGCCATGTTCTCGAAAGTTTCTTAGGACTAAGACATGTCCTAAGACCATCTTAGGACAAATCTTGGTCCTAAGTCGTGTTCTTGACCATGTCCTAACTTAGGATATGTCGCAAAATTTGTCTTAACTTTATGACATCTATGGAGGTGTCTTAAAATGGTCATAACCCCGAAATTGTAATATAATTTGATATTGTGTACCAAAAGCGAACTTTAAGTTGTAGAACATGATTGATATACACCTTTATACTGTTTTTAAATCGAAATAAGTTAATTTACAATGATTTTCTATTATAACTTTAACGGCGCACGAGATATATTCGGTTCATCTTAAATCAATAATTCATTGAAAGTTTGAAATCAGCTCACTCGAAAGTAGCCACACAAAAATAACGGTAATGACTGTATTTTATCATAAAAAAAAGTCTTACACATGAGTTCCATATCGTATATGAACATCAGAACTATGTACCGGGTATATAGATTATTGCAATTTAAAGAAAACAAGAAACAGGCTCATGGGATACAGCGTAAGAATAAATGAAATTGACAAAAAATCTTTATTTGCATGTTATAATTTATTATGAGTATTTTTATCAAGGATTTGCTATATATTAATATTGGAAATAATTGTTGTGCACAATATTTCTATTATACTACTTATTGCGTTGACACTTGGGGCATAGTTAAGACATCCTAAATTAGGATAGTCTGAAGACAGCTTCGAGATCACTCCTAAGACATGTCCTAATATGGTCCTAAGACCATCCTAAAAATCGTCCTACAATGTAAGACATATCTTAGGACAAGTCTTATGATACTGTCGAGAACACGGCCCCTCTTTATATGGCTCTTAATATATCGCGACATGTTTTTGTTATGTTGTTTACATTAAGCAAATCTTTTTTCATTAATACAATTATGAAAACAACTTTTAAAATGTGGAAGCAAGGAAACATGTAGAGGGATTTGATTGCTAAATAAACTCTTCTAGACAACTTTGTTCTCATCACTTACAGTAAGATTTTATACATTTTTATTTTATGAAGTTTAATTTTCTATCGCATTTCAAATATTTTCTGTAAATTTTCGCCCCTATGTTCAATGTCGTTTTGGAATATAGGGATTCCGGAACAATTGGGCGTCGGGACAATGTGATACCCAATTTTTTTCCCCCAATGTATAAGATTAAAAAGTGTTTGCTTGGCATGCATTTCAAGCTGATCTTGTACAGGTTCCGAGTACTTAAATGTTTTTTTTTTAAATGAAAACAGCATAAAGAGCTGAAAACTTCAAAATTACAAAATAATACACTCCCTAATGAATTTTAAAATTCGAGTAATATAAAGGCTTTAATTGTGAATAATGAATATTTCACTAACTATTAAACACAGATCCCTTCAGTAATGTCTTTAAAATGTACAAAAAGCCATTATAACAATATTGAACGCTAAATGTACTTTGAGAATGTAAAATGCATAAGTTTTAGATTGACACTTATTTTTAACGGTATTAAAGTTTGTTTATTTTAGGCCAACTCGTTTAGCATATCTAAAACAGAAATGGGGATTCGTGATAGTCTGAACTTTGGTTATGTATCTACCGGTATTGTTAAATAAATTAACAAGTTTATTTTTGAATAAGATAAATAAGATGTTTTGGAACTTTAGACATTATCAGGATTAAAAAAACATCTAACTTTGAATTTCAAAATGAATTATTTCTGTTAAAAAGATGAAACTATTTTCTTTTTTTATTTTATAAAGCACAATCCTGTAATTTGATAATTGGATATACCTTTAGCGCCTCTAACATGGAGATGAATAATACAGCATTAAGTACTGCTAGGATCAGTTTCTTGGCATTCATCTAAAACAAAGAAAAATTTGTATAAAATACAAATACTATTTTTATGTAAAACTTTTATGAAGTACAGATACTAGATGGTTTTGAAGTCCTTTTTGTATTAACACAACTTTGCACTTTAATATTTCTTTTCTTTTAACTTGGATAGAAAACAAATTAAAATTCTTAGCACGAAAGAGTGTGGATTTAAATGAACTTGAGAGAAAATTCATAGTCTTGTCAGAATTTAAACTGTACAAATGGTAAAAGCCTATGCTAGCACATAATTTTGTCAGAATCTAAACTCAGTACAAATGGTAAAAGCCTATGCTAGCATATAGTTTTGTCAGAATTTAAGCTCAATACAAATGGTAAAAGCCTATGCTAGCATATAGTTTTGTCAGAATTCAAACTCAGTACTAACGGTAAAAGTATATGCTTGAATATAGTTTTGTTAGAATTTAAACTAAATACAAATAATTACCATGAGTCTGTCCGACTGGTTATCGTCAAAGCTGAGATTTGGGTTGTGACTTCTTTATTCTGACCAATTCTAGATATCAGTCTGGTGGCTGTTGTCCAAAAGTTAGAAGTTACCATTTTTATAGTCATCTTGTAGGTCAGACAAACCATCTTGTAGGTCAGACACGTACCACAACCGTCCAATCAGAAAGCTAGATTTTGGTTCGTAATATTTTGAGATATTTTTGGGACATTCCAAACTCCTTTTAGTTTCAAAAATATAATTTATAGCTTTTTTATTGTAAAATTTGACTTTGATGTCTACCAATGCGGTTTGATGTGCATCCAAGGGTGCATGTTATTTTAGGTTTCACTCAAAATGTACTTCACAATTCATCTTTTTTTATTATTTGACATTTTAAAATAATTTCATGATAATAAACAGCAATTATAGTGATTTTATATGCGATCAGTGCATTTACTACCAAGTATACATTTTTGCTTTATAGGTCTGCATGTTCTACACATATAAAGTCTCCTTACACTCTGTGCCTTATGTAAAGCAAAACGCAATATACAGAGTGATCAAAAACGGACCGCACAGTAGACACTCAATAGGAAATTCAATCAAAATGCCCAAAGTGTTTTCCTTTTGTGTGTACATTTTTGTGTATATTTGTTTGTTTGCCTATACAACGTTGCAGTACATTTGTCGTATAGACACAACACAATATACGTACATTGTCGGGCGATCATAAAAAAAGTGTTTACTTTTATTACGAAATCAACCAAAAATGTCCAATTAGCTTTTTGCTTTTTGTATGTAAATTTAACAATTAATTTTCTACAGAACTCTGCAGTATAAACCCAATATATCGTCTTCAACTCATAACTCCTATTCATTTCTTGTCACATACGTGGTTCTAAATGACAAGTTTTGTCTATTATTATGTTTTCGATATGGGAAAGAAAACAATAACATATATAGGAGGGCTCATGTCTTATTTACGTTATATGTGTTTGTTTACGTATAGTGGTGTCCAACACATATTGTGTTGTGTATTTGTTTTGTTTTCCTTCGTCCTATGTACCCTATGTTGCCAGTTTCTCTAGATTGTCCTTTTTGGATTGCACATTCGGTATTCTCTGACGTTTACATCTATGAGGTTCATCAGCTTGTATCTTACACACAAATCTTGAGGCCTTTATTAGCAACTGATTGTTTATTTTATTGATTTATCGATTGATTATGAGTGCTGTATAATTAATTTCTATAGAAGGGAGTCGTATGGAAGTGTATTTGGAACATACACTTGATATGATTCTAGTCATAATTCAGCACGTACAAATATTCATGTAATATATGTAGTAATAAGTAGACGTGCATGCAATGTAACAAATTATACAACTACATGCTTACATACATTTATTCCCCCTCAAGGTATAAATAATTCTGACAAGTTTAAAATTTAAATCAGTATGCTATATATTTGTTTGTGATACTTGTATTTTTTTCATAGGAAACAGATTTAAAAAAAAAGCATTTGCTTGTTTCTAAATCCTATTGTAGAATTGCTATTGTTCTATACAGTCCGACCAAAGTTAAGCACCACCTGACTTGTTTCAATAATATCTTTTCTAATAATGAACTTATTTCAAATCGGTTTGCTGTTTTCGTTCCCTGTACACACATACTTACTTACTTGTGAAACAGGTTATTGATCGATTTTTATTTATGTGTATATGACAGGGTGTGTAAAGTGCCACGTGTACTTTTCAACATTTGTGTTTGCGAATGAAAGCTGATTTTTCTTTGTGTAGAGTTTTAAGTTTCATTTTCTATTGATTTGGTATGGTGCGGCGAAAATTAATCATACCAGAAAGGTGGCAAGCTGTTGGCATGCATAACGGTGGTTTTAGCTATATAAGGGTGGCAGACCACTTCAGGGTTAACCATTCCATCATTGTACGACTGATGCAGCGTTTTCGTCAAACGGGGAATGTTACTGACCGTCCACGTGCAGATAGACCTCGCAAAACGACACCGGGAGAAGACCAGCTCATATCCAGACGGGCGCGGCAACGGCCGTTCAGTACAGCTGGTGCACTTCGTGGTAATTTAGCGTTTGGAGGCCACATTAGCATACGGACTGTAATCAGACGCCTCCATCATCAGGGAATGCAAGCGCGACGACCCATGAAACGTTCACAGTTGACATTTCGTCATCGCCATGCTCGATTTGACTGGTCACATGATCACTTGGGGTGGACTATTCGCACATGGAGACGGGTCCACTGGTCTGATGAAAGTCGTTTTTTGTTACGCCCTACCGACGGTCGTGCAAGGGTTTGGCGCCAACGAAACACTTCATATCAGGACAACCACATTTTGGGCACAACTGCTTTTGGGGGTGGGGGTGTAACTGTCTGGGATTGTTTTTCCTTTGACTGTAAGTTGGACTTGTACGTTCTTGATGGTAATCTGACAGGCCAAATATACCGTGAAAATATGCTCGCTCCACGCTTAGTCCCCCATTTCGACAATCATGCGTTGGCTGACAGGCCAATGTTCATGGACGACAACGCTAGGCCACATAGAGCCCGAATTGTACAACATTTTTTTTTACAGCAAGAGGCTGTTCAGACAATTCCATGGCCTGCGATGTCGCCAGACATGAACCCTATAGAACATGTATGGGACTTTATTGGTCGAGAAATTAACCAACGCAATCCAAAATGTCAAAATATTGACGAATTAAGAACTGCTATCTTACAGGAGTGGCAATAGTTCCCCCAAGAGCGGATTAGGCGTCTTGTGCGAAGCATGACGAGGCGTGTTACAGAACTTCACAATAAGCGCGGTGGATATACTCGTTATTGATTGTTATGCCTTACACATACGCACAATAGATGCATTTAAAAGTTCTTAAAATCTGAAGACTCTGCATTTTAATGCAATGTTAAAAACTTCCATCAAAGACAAACTGGTTTTACGTTTTTCCTGCGCCTGTTTTGAACCTTATTTGTGCCACGTCATAGTCATGACTTTCAGGATGACGCCCTACCGATGGTCGTAGATTGGTAATTTTAGAGCCCTTGGTGTAGTCTTTTAAGAAGTGTAAGAAAAATGGTGATATCTATTTTATTGTTTTAACAGTATTGATGTAAAAAAATATATCGATAAAAATATAGGGTGGTGCTTAACTTTTGTCGGAGTGTATATTTATATATCTCAGTTATAACAATAAAATATATTTATACTAATACCTTTAATAAAATGCACGAATGAACAAATTCATTGATGTTTGTTTGTTTGTTTGTTTAATTACTTACCATAGAGTACATCACATTTATTTGCACTAGATAACAAACTATTTGAACTTGTATATGGATTCTTTTAAAGATTCTGCCAATCAGAAACAAGGATTTCCGATAATAAACACCAATTTTGATTGTTTTTTTCTTCTCTGAAAGATTATGTAGCATACCAGGACCTTATGTGAAGCCATTAGTCCTTGTGATTATCCCTTTCCAAAATTATGATAGAGTAGATATGGACCCAAAAACAGACAGAAACAAAAATTCTTTGTTCAAAACTTCAATACTAACATAAGATCCTGTCAGAAATAACAATATCGAACACTTCTGAAAGAGATTTAAGTTCATGATTAGCGATAGTGGATTTTATAACCATATATGCAATGGTGTCGTCTATAAATAATCGTATGATGGAGTCTAGAACAAGTGGTATATCAATTATATCACAGAGAAATAGAGTAGCACCTTAGTCTGGACGATTCAAAGGGGACATACAGGTGAATCTCGTTATGTCAAACTCGGTTATCTCGAAATTTCGGCGTTCTCGATTTTTTTAAGACCCGAACAAATTGCAGAGCATTTCAACTGATTTTACTTCTTGTATGTTGATTTTCTACTTCAATTATCACAACTTGTGTCTTGTATTGCTAAACAAACCATCTATTCCAGAATCTCCTCCCCCCCCCAATCCCGTAATTGAGCAATTAAGTATATAATGTATGATAAGTAGAGAACGGCTAACCGTATCAAATGCCTTAGAAAAGTCCATTATTAAAATGTCTGTTTATACCGTCTTCTATGTATTTAGAGACGTTATCAATAAATGATATCAATTGGGTTTCGCATTATCTCGATTAATGGAACCCATGATGGAGACAGCAAAGGATGTCGTATGTATCCGCATGTGTCACAATGCTATTGACAACAATGTGCTCTGGTAGTTTACAAGAAATGCAGATCAGAGATATCAGTCTGTCATTTTCAGATTGTAATAAGAATATTTATATATATATATATATATTTGCACTTCTCCAATTGTTGGCTATAGTTGCAGGATTTAGATATTTTTAGCCAAAACAAGAACAAAAACAGTTGAATTATGGGTGATTTCCTTTTAATAATCTAGGTTTTAGTTCCCGCTGTTTTCGAGTGAGTGAGTGCATCGTTGTTGCTTTATACCAAATGACCAATCGTTCAGTTAAGTCATGGCAAGAACAAGCTACTTTCAATGAAATGATGGTGATGATGTCCGCTTTGTACCAGTTCAACATGCTTAGCTAAATCTTCATAGTGCTTGCTCACTGAAACATCAGTCCGTCGGTACACATGTTGATTTTTCCCTATTAGTTTTTTATTTTTATTTTGGGATTATCCAGGATAGGTCATATCTTTGCTTTGTCACTTTATGTGGGGTATGCTATATAACTAGTTGGTTCAATTTGTTTTTAACGAGATAGTTGACATTGAATAAACGTTAGAGAATACCGAAGGAGCAATACAGAATGGACAATCCAGAGTAACTTGCAACATTGGGTACACAAGACGAAGACAAATATGAAATTTGTGTAAGCAGTCAGAATTTGCTATATTGTATAAAAGATACGTTCCTTTGCCTTTTATTCAGTATTAGTGGCGCAACTTTAAATTATAAAAAGACATCATAATTATTCGTTATTCCTGGAAGTCCAAAGTATTTATGAAATCATAGTGTTATTATTTTATGGTTGGTATTAGGAATCACTATTTTATTTTTCCAGTCCTATCCAGAGAGGTTGAAATCTCCACCTGTAAGAATGGCTGCATTTTTCGCTTAGGGTGAACATTACACTGACGAATCAAACCATTGACATTGTAAATGTAGCTCGTTAGACCATATTTTGCCATAAAATGACGTGATGTACATTTTAATTCCTACTATGTCATTCTCCCCAGATTATTTCGCTTTTGTCTTCTGGTAAGGGATCGTCTCAAAATGTGACAGTTTTTTTCAAATGAAGTTAGTTTCACTTGGCTCAAACCACCACCCACCCCCTCCAAATGAAAGTGTGAAAAACCAAAATCCACCTAAAAATATAGGGTTTAGAACCATGTATTCTCCATATGCATGTCATGATAAAGGGTCTATCTAGATTATGAATCTTTATCCTTTCAAAATCAGACACTTGATTTCATCGGGGTACGACCTATAATCCGACAGTCAGATAGTCCGACAGTCCGATAGTCCGACAAATGCTTTATTTCTTTGAAAGTTAACACTATAACATGTGTAATATGGGGCCAGAAACCGAACCATTTACTCACCAAAGAAAGGTCCAGAACATCGGAAACACGATCTCATAGACGGACAAACAATTGGCAGGGCCACACAAGAACTAAAAAAACCCACATATATGAACAACACGGACTCAATAAAAACCTGGATCCAGTCATGATGAACCGGTAGTATAAGTATACCGTTTATTTTTTAGTAGCGACGACTTCAGGCTTTATTCAAGTAGCGTGTAGCCGAGTCCAGCCAAGAAAATTCACTATTGAAAAGTAAGATGAAATAAATGAATACAAAGAAAGAAATACAAGAGAAAAAAAGGAAAAGACAAAAAGAAGAGCGTACATCTTGTATCAGTGTTCCCCCGCCCTTTATCATGGAATATTTATGTTAAAAAGCAATGTCGACACATCAATAGAGCTGGATACAATAATGTGTGCGAATTGATTGATTGATTGCTTAAGGTCCAGCAAGCAATATTTCAGTCATATCCAGGATGAGAAAAGTTTGTAAGCAAAAAATCAGAAAGAGGGGACTCTGGGATGGGTCAACATGGCCAACGACTTAACACGGGAACTTGTTTTTCTGTCTCTTCCGACGACAAGTTGGTCCTATTTTTATTCCCCGGGATTCCGACGGGTGACCCTGCTATAGTCACCTTCTACGACAAGCGCATATATAAAAAATTACGATTGAAGGAATAGTCCCAAAGTGACTCCTTATATCACGGAAACAAACAGCATCGGAATATGACAAAATAAACAACTGTGCCATGATACGCCCCCTATTTTCAGGGATGGATTGTGACGTTACCAGAACTGATTCCACGGAAATTAATGGCGGGAATTCTAAACTTTGGTGATTTCGTTGGTATTCGAGTTGCTATAGTTGTGGAAGGAGGAGGGCGTACATGGGCTATTTGTATTGTTCTGAGTGGGCATGTCCGACCGGAAGTGGTTCCGTCTTCCTGAATTGTAGGTAGTTTTCTTTTATCACAAATATTCTATCGTATATTTCAGAATAACTCTATAGCTTTTATCTACCTGGGGGTGGGTACAGAGGTTCATCTCCTTGTCCTTATATGGCCTATATACATGTATACTGTTTTTCGTATGGACTGTCGGACCATTGGACTGTCGGACTGTCAGATTATAGCTACGGCCCCGATTTCATCTAAGTGTACATATAATTCAACAAGCATACTGTACCAATAAAATGATATTTATAGATTAATATGGACATCTCTGTAATGTGCATTCTTATAATAAATGCAAAGATCTGGACCACTTTAAAATGTTCCAAGAATCGAAAACATTATTTTTTTTTAATTTGCAAAAGAAAACCGTTGCTTTGTCGTTGCGTATGATATTTAGTTGTACAGCAAACAGGAAACCAGAGCTGTGTACATATACACCCATTACTTATTCAGTACTAAAGAAACAGTAGAATATACAGACTCGAAAGAAATTAAAACGATGTTCCATTCAATTTTATGCCGTTTTTTAAGTGCATTTTTATAGATTTATTGACAAATCTCAATGTGCGATTTTGTTTTTTTTCCAAACGTGACAGCTGAAAACCACCCACCTACCAAACGAAACTAACTTCGTTTGAAAAAAACTGTCACATTTTGCGACGATCCCTAAGAGTCCGAGTGTCTCATCATTAATGAAATCGTTTTTAATGGCCAACAGACCCTGCAGTCGTCCTGATGTAGTCTCTGTGTGTTCTCATGTAACACTGTTATCACATCTACTGCACATGTATCTTGTGCTGTGGTGACTAGATCCTTGATTTTAGTATTGTTTAGTGAATTATCAACAGTATAAATCCTTGACATAATTATTAATATTAAGTGCAGCATGTATTTGATCTATATATATTTAGGTCAACTTATGTCACGCCTTCCAAACCCGGCTGCTTCTAAGTAATATATCATCATTGACTATATAAATAATATCCTTTCATCACAGTGGTGATTAGAGACGTGTGCATATTCATAATATCTTGTGCTGTGGTTGATGTTAGCAATATTTATTGAATTAATTAATTTTGCTCGAACCTTTATTTCCAGTTTCCAGGAACTGCTCACCCTTCCGGAGCACATGAATTCACCCCCGTTTTTAGTAGGGTTCGTGTTACTCGATCTAATATGAATTTTTGTAGATTGTTGTTTGTCCTTTTGTACTTTTTCTTTTGACCATTGTGTTGTCTGTTCTTCTTCAATATACGGATTGTGATTACCCCTATGGTATCTTCAAACTCTTCCTGTCTTATTTGAGAAACTTAAACAAAACAAAAATTATAAATTTAGACTGATTAATGCATAGCAACTTATCTTTCACATTTGATATTTTTAATATAAAAAAAAAAAACGATTTACAGTGTAAATCCGTGACATAATTTTTTATATTATAAAGTGCAGCTAGATATATTTAGATCAACTTATGTCACGCCTCCCAAACCCGGCTGCTTCTAAGTACCATATATATCTAATCACTGACTATATAAATAATTCCTTTCATCACAGTGGTGATTAGGGAAGTCTGCATATATATAATATGCATTATCTGTTTAAATATGTGGATCTTGGTGGTCTTATCTTGCGCAGTCTATTTTTGAAAGTTTAACAAAAGAATGCACTTCAAATATAAGAATTACCAGTAAATATGTAAAAAGTCTGTCCTTTAATGTCTTTCGTTAAAGTCGTTGACTTTTATTATGGCAATAAAATGTGCATCTGCTGACATATGCAGTCGGATGTTTAGTTGTACTTAATACAACATAATGTAATACAGATTTACAGTCACTTGAGGCTGGCTGGCTTGTTGTTTCATTTCTTCGATTTTTTCCAATAAAACTGACCACCATGATATAACTGAAGTAATGAGAAACGCCCGTAAATTAACGTAAAGAAAGTCTTAAATCGTCTGACTCTGTTTTCACAGTACCAAACCAAACTCCTGGTTTATATTGGTCCATCTCCGTTACTAGATTAACCTTTCCGGATTCGTCCAAGAGTTTCTTTTATTTTTCTTTTTTTTTTTTTTTTTTTTTTATCTCATATATACAATGTATATAAAGAAATTGAAATATTTTCAGAATAACACCCCATGGTGTACATTAATACAAATTTAGTAGTAGAGAAAGATCGAGGTTCCGATGAAAACCACAAAGCATCGCTGATGACTTAATAACTTCATTTGTTTTTCGATCTGATGTCTGTGCAACCTTTTGAAATTTCCGAAAAGGTGTTGGATCAAATAAAATTTTAAAAGTTGACCCACATGTAGACTTGCAATTGGCCAATATAATTGTTAAATTAAGAGACTTTATATCAATTATGTAAATTGCTATTTGTAATATCTTGAACAGTAGAATATTATTGAAAAGAAACAGAAATGTACATAGATTGCCCCATCTTTAGTTTCTGTCTGATGTTTTGTAGATCGTTGTTTATCCTTTTTCTTTTGACAATGGTCTTGTCTGTTCTTCTATTTACGCCTTCTGATAACCCATTTGATATATTCAAACGTTCTTAATAGTTCTATTTTAACATTTAAATCTTGGTTTCCCACGTAATTCGTGAAATAACATGAATAAACCAATCTTCATTACAAGCACGTGGTTCAACAATTTATAATTTTGAATTTGTTGAGTTTCGTTTCATTATTACTTGAAATTGTTCAAGGAATAATTTCTGCAATTTGCGTATTTTCTTCTGTCTTGTTTTGCCTTGAATCGTTAATTTATGTAATAAAAAGGAAAACATGTTTGACGACGTGTATTGGTTGATAACTATGCTAATATCGTTTTAACTCCAAACGACGGGAATGTATGTGCTTCATGTTGATTATTGTTTTATTATATGGTGACAATGCTTATTTTCTGTACTCTTTTCTATCTGAATCCGTTAAATATCTCGTGTGTACTGGGAGTAGTTTTGCAATTTCTCCCTTTTTCTAAATCAACATCAACACAGAATGGAATGGTAGTTGGATTTACAAATCCAAAGCAATCAATGCCTATCAACCTTAAAGTTGTGAGTTCGAATACCGCTCATAGATAGTTGTACTCGATACAGCATTATGTGATAGAGTTTGTCAGATACTTCCATCAATTGGGTGATTTTCTGCGGGTACTCCGGTTTCCTCCACCATATAGAACTGACTGTCACAGCATAGCTGAAATATTGCTGAAAGTGGCGCTAAGCACCGTAACCCCAACCCTAGCACACAGTGAAATCCAGCGAAGCGTGACATAAAATGTTTATTGGATATTGTCGCGAAGGTCGAAAATATTTCCGTGGGCAGTTTCCACGAAATGAATAACAATAGATTAACTTTATTTTTTAATATGGTCTGTTAAATGTGTATTAATGGTTTTAATATATTCACTATTAAAATATTCAGATCGAAAAATAATAAAACCAAATCGTGGGCGCTTTACCTTTAAATCTGTTTTAAAAATGCATAGTAAAATTATAAAATGTACCAGAACGATACATATTTCTTTTAGATTTAGTTAAATTTATGTAATTCTTTGATAGATTCATTTATAATTTTCATTTTGCAAACTCTCACTGTATTAGATCAACGATAGAATAATACTGAGACAATTTATCCGTATTTGTTTGGTAGCAAAAAGAAAAAATAAAGCCATTGACATTTTACATAAATGTTTAAATGTAGGCGGAACAAATGTTTTCTACAGAAAATGACACTTTGGATTAAACTTTTATTATTATTATTATTATTATTATTATTATCAAAGCTACATGTATACTTAAAAACACTTTTAACAATTCCAAGTAGTTAAGGGTGCATTTTTTTCTAACACAAACGATACAAACGACTACGCGCGTACGCGTTGAGAGCATTTTTTGTTCCAACATACGTTTGTAAAGTTTGCACAAAATTTGACAAACTATGCAATCGCTAAATGTGCGTCTACAGTTTGTCGTTTATCGTTTGTTGCATTTGTTTCTAATCACAACGCTGAATCAATTATAGACACGTGGAAATTTCCCGCCAAAACAAAGATGGAATTTAACAAAAGAAGAGATGAGTTTATTTACCAACAATATGTGTATACATATTATCAGGTCAAACACAACATGGGTTCACCTTCACTTTTTGGTTTTTATTCCTATCATTTTAATTTAGAGTTTCCCAAAGATACACAACATGGATTCACCCTCACTTTTTTGTTTTTATTCCTATCATTTTAATTTAGAGTTTCCCAAAGATACACAACATGGGTTCACCTTCACTTTTTGGTTTTTATTCCTATCATTTTAATTTAGAGTTCCCCAAAGATACACAACATGGGTTCACCCTCACTTTTTGGTTTTTATTCCTATCATTTTAATTTAGAGTTTCCCAAAGATACACAACATGGGTTCACCCTCACTTTTTGGTTTTTATTCCTGTCATTTTAATTTAGAGTTTCCCAAAGATACACAACATGGGTTCACCTTCACTTTTTGGTTTTTATTGCTCATCATTTTAGTTTTCAGTGTTGTGTTTTGTTCTGTATTTTTGTATATTTTGTTTCATTCTTTTATTTTTGTCCTGTGTCTTGTGAGTGCAATGTTGTCAGTGTTTCTGGATTGTCCATTCTTTGTTGTTAGTGTTTCTGGATTGTCCATTCTTTGTTGTCAGTGTTTCTGGATTGTCCATTCTTTGTTGTCAGTGTTTCTGGATTGTCCATTGTTTGTTGTCAGTGTTTCTGGATTGTCCATTGTTTGTTGTCAGTGTTTCTGGATTGTCCATTCTTTGTTGTCAGTGTTTCTGGATTGTCCATTCTTAATATTGTCAGTGTTTCTGGATTGTCCATTCTTTGTCGTCAGTGTTTCTGGATTGTCCATTCTTAATATTGTCAGTGTTTCTGGATTGTCCATTCTTAATTGCCTTTTCGGTTTTCTCTAACGTTTATTTAAAGAGAATTTCACTAAAATGAACGAACACAATGGCTACCACAAGATGGAGTCATTTTAACTTCCTTGTCCCTAAGATCACAGGATGCACTTTTTAAATTTAATACATTTAAAGACTAGAATCTCATAGTAATAATAAAATCTATATCTGTTCTAAATCATTTAATAATAACTCTATATCAGTCTATTATAAAATAATAAAAGCTATATCTCTGACCTTAATCGTTTTAAATAAGAGAAACAACATTTAACCGAAATAGTTCTTTTAAGTTTTCTTTTAAATCTATTTCTCTGATTTTAATTTTATTTCTTTGAAACGATTCAAATATTGTTTGTGTTATTAAAAAAATACTAGAACTTTCGATATGTTTTATCTGATCTATATAAGCGGACACAAGACCTCCAAGTGCAATTCGCTAGCTGGAATTGTTTTGAAACATTGAACTCATTTGAATTCTTAGATTATTCTTAGATCAGAATACAGTCTTGTGTACAGTTTTGTATTTATCAGTTTAATTGTTGTCATTGTAGACAATATGTCCGGATACATTCTGAAATGTCTTGATAACGTCCGAGCTTGTCTCGTCACACACTCCGAAATGTCTTGAAAATGTCTGAGTTTGTATCGGCACAGTCTGAACTGTCTTGACATTGTCTGAGCTTTTCTCGATACTGTCAACTGTCTTGACAATGTCTGAGCTTGTCCCGATACTGTCTGAACTGTCTTGACAATGTCTGAGCTTGTCTCGGCACAGTCTGAAATGTCTTCACAATGTCTGAGCTTGTCGTGACA
>MJUT01040581.1:73164-89626 GCA_002080005.1 Gigantidas platifrons | reverse complement strand
GAATTAAGAACTGCTATCTTACAGGAGTGGCAACAGTTCCCCCAAGAACGGCTTAGGTGTCTTGTGCGAAGCATGATGAGGCGTGTTACAGAACTTCACAATAAACGCGGTGGATATATTATTGATTTGTATGCCTTACACATACGCACAATAGATGCATTTAAAAGTTCTTAAAATCTGAAGACTGCATTTTAATGCAATGTTAAACACTTTTATCAAAGACAAACTGGTTTTACGTTTTTCCAGCGCCTGTTTTGAACCCCATTATTGCCACGTCATAGTCACGTCTCTCAGGATGATAAATACTTCGTAGATTGGTAATTTTAGAGCCCTTGGTGTAGTCTTTTAAGAAGTGTAAGAAAAATGGTGATATCTATTTTATTGTTTTAACAGTATTGATGTAGAAAAAATATATCGATAAAAATATAGGGTGGTGCTTAACTTTTGTCGGAGTGTATATATTTAGTATAGAACGTGAGTTCATAACCGAAAACCAACAGAAAATTTACTTTCCTCATAATCAAGGTACATAACTCGGAAACGACAAATGTCGAATAACTAAAGTTCGATCTTGACCTGTATTTTATCTATCTATAGCTACTTTTTCAATTTCAAGTAAATCGGACAGAATGACCTTGAGATAATGCACGGGACTAAAAGAAGCCCTCACCCGTCCGTACGACCTTCATCAAACTAATATTAGAGTTCAACTTCGTAGCAACTTAGCTAATGTTGTATTATATGGTGAGGTCTACCATCTTGTCCTTTGATAATTAGGAACATTGGATGCGGGTGCAGGTTTCCAGTACTTTTTGAACAAAAAAGTTGCTTTGAGCTTTGTCCTTGACGACAATGTAACTACATATGTACTCGTTTCAATTCTTTATATTTGGAAATCCACTACACGTGTTTACCTAGAAGTATTATCAAGGAGCAGTCATGTCGTGTCTTGCGTTTTTTTAAATTATATTTAATACGACGATAGCAATTATATGCAAACTTTAGAATGACCCAAACATATTACCAATCCCACGTCAATGAACGTTTATAAAGGATATAATACTTCTTTGTTGCACGCCCTTTGTATGAATACGATACACATCAGTAAACGTGATTTTATTAGGTGAGTTATGAAATGTTTGTATATTTTGAAAATTTGGGGAATTTCCACAATATAAAATACTCTGAAAAAAACAACGTTTGCTTCAATTAACAAATTGATCATAAAACGTAAATCACCTATCCTAATAAAATAGTGAAAAGGTGAGAAACAAATAGATGAACTATGTATCCATGGTACAGTTCGTAATTTTACCAGTATTTACACATAAATATTGTAAATATGTAATATACCTTATTTTACTATTAATATTTTCCATATAAACACTATCCTCGAATTTTGGGTACATTTTGAACAAAAAAATGAATATCGATCCTGCATTAAGTTGACACCAGACGAAAGACAAAATATCGGTAATGATACAATCGGTAAAGACAAAGACAATGGAACCCGCACGATATTTAGAAAGAATAGGCGAGTGGATAAAAATAATAACAAAGAAAACAGAATAATAAACAAAGCTAGATGTTCACAATGTGTCTGTATCGTTCACCTGGCTACTCATCAAGATTAATTCTAAAAGGAACATTGCATATTTACCGAAATTCGCCAAAATTACTAATTATACATAAATATCCGAAAAATATTTGAAACAACTCATTACCATATACCTACTATTAAGACTTTAGCTCATCCCACTAAAAGGAATGTTGAAGTAATGGCTATTTTCAGCAAATTTCGATTCTTAGTAAAGGCAGCCATCTTTGATGGAGAGCGGGGCTGCCAAACACCGTTTCGAAAGAGAACCACCTACTGATCCTTCGAGTCACGTTTGGTTAAAATTGGTATATCTAGGTGTCAGTGAAGATGTAGATATATCTAATGTAGGAATTGAGCGGATGAAAAAACAGCATTGAAGCATTGAAAAAAAAATGTTAATTAAGTTTATCAATTTAGGATAAACTGGTTTAATGAAAGTGAATTTTAGAGATATCATATTAGTCATGACCACGATTTACTCTACGCCTCGCTATTCCGAAGTTGTGACATCATCGTCGTCACGTGATCGTCCAAGCTCAGAGTTCTAAAGAGAGGTGAAGACATTCGTGTAAACAATACGACCAACCATACCCACCATCCCCTTTATATACTTGTCATATCGTTTGGAGATTTTGCTGTTGTTTGTCTATTTTTCAGGTTTTGCCACGAACGCTATGCCCGTGGTGGAGACAAATCTATGATAGAACATTAGTAGTTCAGAGAATTCAGAACATGGTTAGACTGACTGTCAATGTGATTGTACAAAAATGTATTAGGAAAGTGATGTTATTAACAACGAACATTAAATACGCATCATCAGTGACATTATGTAAGAATTCATAAAATGGGTCCAGATTAATACCGTATATTATGTATTTCAAAATGTTATCACATTTTTTGAACAGTAATTTACAATTCTCAATTGTTCGTTATCGAAGTTTTACTTTATTCATTTAATTTTTAGTTAGAAAATGCATTGTTTTTATTTTTGTTATATTATTAATAAACTGTTTGTCACATGTTTTAGAGACTTGAGTCAACTGTGAAATGTTATCGAGCGATTGACACTACGAGAGTTTAGAAATTCATGGAGTTAGATCGTACTTCCAGCCATTCTATGTGTTCCTTCAATTGCTGATTTATATGTGTACTGTCATGAAGTCTAATTCTAGAAATTGAATGATTGTTGTTTAACGCCAATTCAGCAATTTTTCAGCTATATCATGGCGAGAACAGGTTAATTTTCAATGAGATGATGATGAGGTCCGCTTTGAACTAGGCAAGCACTATAAATTGGACTTTTATAGTCTTAGCTCACTGAAACAACAGTCCGCGCGTAGACATGTCACTCCACTCGGACACATTTTTCTAATTCCGAGCCAACCAGTCTTTACTCTTTCTCCTCGATGTTGCGTGCTTAACTGAGTAGCAACAAATACCAATTTTATAGTCTCTGGTATGACTCGACCGAGGATCGAACCCACGATCTATCACACTCGAGGTGTGTACGCTAACCATTACGCCACCGATTCGGTTTAATTCTAATTCTAATCTAAACTCCAAAAATATCATCTAAAACATAAACATATTTGTTTATTCAACAATAAAATGGGGATAATTCAACACACTAAATGAAACAAAAACTTATTTATTTCTACACCAATTAATAGGTGTTATTATAACATAGTGATAGTCATGGGTTTATTTAATATGCAAATCGAATTTTGAACAACTTAATTTAAATAAAGTCAACATCAACAAATGACTCGTGTCCAATTTTTGATCCTTCAAAGTAACGGACACGCTTTTATGAGAAAAAAAAGATTACCCTATACAAATTGTAATTTTGTTTACGATGACGTGTATCTTTACATACTTAGTTCCGTGTTGTGAAGTTCGCTATGACTTCAGCATAAAAACGATGCTTGGTTCGTCTTTACCCACATTTGGTTGTAGCAGTGCTCATGTCTTATTTATGTTATATGCGCTTGCTTGTGCATAGTGGTGTCAAACTTGAATGGTGTCTCTGTCAAAGCAAAGAAACCGTCGTGGAAACCTAAACGGAATACAAATCATTCAGAACCTAAGACTCAAAACAGCAATACCTCTTCTTATTATTAATAGTAAATGCATTCGACACCGAAACAAACCCAGGACCTAAAACACCTAGGTGGCCATGTGAGTTATGTTATAAGGCAGTCACATAGAAACACAAAGTTGTTTGTTGTGACACATATTAAATCATATTTACAGCATCACGAACAACAGCAACATATGTAGGCATTGCATCCAATATAGCATGCCAAATTTTACTACCAGTTTCTTCAATTCAACTACAATTGAAACATCTAATCTATTTGACAGCTTAAATAACAATACAAGCTTTGGTTATATAGGCAGCCCTGGTGCACCAACAGCTGCATCATTACCAATTACAAAACAAAAACAAAGCCAAAGCAAATAAAAAACAAAATGCATCTAAAGATTCTAAATATGAATTTTCAGTTATTGCAAAATAAGAAACCTGACCTTTTGGAAATAATAGATTCTGTAAAACCAGATATAATCATGGGCACTGAAACTTGGCATGAAAGTAATACATCTTCCTCTGATTATTTTCCATCTAACTCATATAATGTCTATAGACATGATAGACCACCAAACATAAAGGACCAAAGTCACGGTGGAGTGCTCATAGCCATCAAAAAGGAGTTTGTCAGTTCAAAAATAACTGAACTAAAAACAAGCTGCGAAATTGTATGGGCAGAGATAAATAAATATTGCAGGTTCTAAGAACCTACAAGTTGCATCATATTATCGTCCACCACCTGACAAAGGCCAAGCCCTAGAGCAACTCCAGTCATCAATCAATAGAATACATAGACAATCGAACTCAACAGTCATTATAGGTGGCGATTTCAATCTTGGCCACATTGATTGGACAAATAATTGCATCATCACTGGTAGACCCGATCAATCAGAACACCAACAACTTCTTGATATTATCCATAACTCCAATCTCCACCAGGTAGTTGACATTCCAACCAGAAATGATCGTATACTTGACTTGGTCCTAATAAACAATTCAACTCGTATGAATAAAATATCTACTCTTCCTTCCCATTAGACTAAGTGATCATGATATTGTTCATGTCAAAGCAGACATCTGGCTTTAGAGGATCAGAGAAACACCTCGTAAAATTTGTTAATGTAGCAAAGCCAATTGGGATAACATCAAAGCAGATTTAGACATCATACACTCAGACATTCTTAAAAGCTACTAAACAGCAGACATAGATAACAAGACTTGTAAAATCAATAGAAACAAATGTACCATCAAAAATGCTTACATACAAACATAGATTACCATGGATTACCAACTCTTTACGAAAACTTATAAGCAAGAAAAATAAATTGTATTAAAAACGTAATGATATTAAATATAGTAATGCCTATTAAAAGATCAAAACACAGGTACAAAAAGAATAGCGAGAGGCATATTGGAACAACATTGAATCAATCATCTGTGATCTACCAGTAAATGAACCAGACCAACCACCAGCTAAAAAACATAAAAAAACTGTTCCAACACATCAAATCTATCAGAACAGATAATTCAGACAAGGCAGTCCTCAGTAAAGGGGCGACTTAATAGCTGACACAATAGAAAAGGAAAACATGCTGAACGAACAGTTTCATTCAGTCTTTACATCCGAATCTGATGACCGAATACCTGACAAAGGCACTAGCAAACGTCCAGACATACCACCACTGACCATATCAATACCTAGCATTATTAGAAAATTAAATAATATCAATCCTCATAAAGCTACCGGCCCAGACAATATCAGTGGTCGAGTTCTCAAAAAATTTCAAGAAAAAACTGCACCTTATATTTACAAAGTCTTTCCATACAGGACAAAAACCTATTGATTGGAAAACAGCAAATCCCGCTCCTGTCTTTAAAAAGGGAGACAAACACAAATCCGTCAGCTATAGGCCCATCTCCTTAACTTGCATTCGCTGCAAGTTAATGGAGCATATAGGAACGAAAAGCGTTATGAACCACCTAGAAAACAACAAAATCCTCTATGAAATTCGACATGGCCTTCGTCACAATCGTTCATGCGAAACTCAACTTCTTTCATTCATCCAGAAATTATCAGAAACAGACAAGATCTAATAATTATGGATTTTGCAAAGGCCTTTGATAAAGTCCCCCACCGCTGATTTCTCTACAAACTAAACTACTATGGTATTTCTGGGCCTACACTTCACTGGATCTCAGCTTTTCTTACTAATCGTACACAAACAGTGGTGATTGATGGAAAGTCATCATCTACTGTGCCTGTCACATCCGGTGTTCCGCAAGAAATAGTCCTGGGCACGGTCTTGCTCTTGGTCTACATTAATGACTTCTCTCATTACTTGACATACAGCCAGCTCAGGCTGTTCGCGGACGACAGCATCATATACATGCCCATCAAATCCCAGCATGCTTGTAATAAATTACAACAGGATCTTGATGCAGTAGCCAGATGGGAGAGCGACTGGCTAATGGATTTTCACCCTAACAAATGTCCAGTACTGTCTGTCACTAAACAGAAGCAACCAATACAGCACAATTACATCCCCCATGATCATACATTTGAATCTGTGAGCTCAGCTAAATATCTTGGTTTTACAGTACAGTCTAACCCCAAATGGGATAAACACATCAACGACATCATATCAAAGGGCAACAAAGCACTGGGTTTCTGAAAACGAAACCTAAAACATCAAACCAACAAATAAAAACACAGGCGTACCAAGCGGTCGTCAGACCCAAATTAGAGTATTCATGTTCTATCTGGGACCCTCACACATCTGAATCCCTTAGAAAAATTGAGATGGTCCAACGACGAGCTGCTCGGTACATCTGTAATAGATACTACAATACCAGCAGTGTATCAGATATGCTCAATATAATTAACTTACCATCACTTGCAGAACGTAGACCTCGCACAAGATTGGCTATTATGTACAAAGTATCATTCCATCTTGTTACTGTACCATTAGACATATTAATAGTTTCAGACACAAGAACCAGGAAATATCACCCCCTAACATATAGACAAATTCATACTTCTAAAGACACATACAAAATGTATAGACATTCATTCTTCCCATACACAATACCACAGTGGAACCAATATAAATATACTTACTCTCGTTCATATACCTTCAGTCGCCAGCTGCAGACAACAACTAACATCTGATGTTCTCTAAAACCTACTATAGTTTCCTTTAATATTCTGTAAATAGTTTTAATCACTAAAAGTTCGTTTCTGCACTAATTTACTTTCACATCATTTACAAATTAAATTGTTATTGTTTAATTTTGCCACATTTTTGATCATTTTTGTATACATGTATAGTCCACGCATGCAACGGTATGTAATCATCGGAGTTCGACGGTATACTGTATACCTAAAGAAGAAGAAGAAGAAGAAGAGGCAGACATTGCTTACCATTCGCGACCACCTGGGCTAGTCGCAGATATTTGCGGCAATTTGGTTGGTTCCGTGTTGCTCATCTTTTTAGTTTTCTGTGTTGTGTTTTATTTTTTATTTTTACTTTGTTTGTCTTCATCTTGTCTCTTGTGTGCATAATGTTTCCAGAGTCTCTGGATTGTCCATTGTTGATTGCCCCTTCAGTTTTCTCTGATGTTTATTCATTTAACAACATCATTATATAGTCTTCAGCTATGAAAAGAAATATTGAACAGTGACGTTCGATAAAAACAGAACAAGCAATCGCCTTTCACGACAAATCATTGAACATAAGAATACCACTACATGACGTTTAAAACCCAAGTCCTTGCTTGGGACAGGAATAAAAAAAAACGTGGCTCGTTTTAGTACTGCGTTGACTACTATTTTACCTATTTTGTTCCAGTATTGTTATAAATACTGTTATAGTGACAGCCTGAACCTTTGAACCATAATGAAAGCGGGAGGTTTGGCGCCTTAAAATCTTATTAAACCCGCCATTTCTTTGGTAATGCCTGTACCAAGTCAGGGTCATAACAATTTTCACAGTTTTCCGGTTGTTGACTGATTTTGTCTGTTTATATACTTATGAGTTTTGACTTTCCCTTTCGAAGATTGTTCGGAGTTCGGTAATTTTATTATTACCCTTATTTGACTGTAATTGTAAAAATATTTTTTGGATTTTAATGGATTATCTTGTTATTATAGAAAACCGTTCATACCAGGGCTAATTATTTTCACGTGTCGCTAGGTACCCAATCTAATCTTAGCAATGACGCATAGTAATTCCATGTAATGATCTCAAACTTTATTTCTTAAAATAATGCATTAAAATTGGTTGATCGTAGATAAAAACTTCCTTATGGCCTCTTTGTGAAGTCGTTGATTAAAATAAAAAGACTTGTTATAGCTTATTTGGGCCAATTATTAACATGCACGTAGGGTAATCAAGAATATTGAAAAAATATATACGAGTTTTGTAAATACAAAAAGTAATGGGTTATTGTTTTATTTCTTTATTTTATTACTAGTTGTTAACGATGATTTGTAAGAGTGGAAATTTACATTCACTTATTTTTAGGTCCTATTGATATGTACTGATTAAACTGTCTACATTGTTTTTGTCAAATTAAAAATCTTAAAACTAAAAACGTTATTTTAATATGACAACACATATGTAAAGGAAGGAAATCGATTGTTTTGCTCTGTATTAAATAGATATACAATTTATTACAGTTATGCTCTAGAAACACTAACATATTAAACAATGTGAATAGATTAATATATATTAAGTGATTGAAAAATTATGAAATTGAAAAGAAAATACCACATCGTCAGAACAGTTCCAAAATTTAATAGGAAATATAAACAAAAGCAAAAAAAAAACTCTTAAGATATTCTAAAATAATCTGAATTTAAACTAAGAAGCAGTGTGTTTATTAATCTTAAAGTAGCCGTTATTCATCGATGTATGCGTTTGGTGGCACATATTGTACAGAAGACATCAAGACATATGAAATACATCTATATAGTAATGAAAGAGACACAGTCTCTAAATAACACACACGTAAGTAAGTTTGTCAGTGGACAGAGAACCAGGTTCATTATGATTGATCATAATTATTTATCATTTAATCATTATGATTTTTTTTTTGGGTGACAGTCGTGCATAATTTATTAGAAGACCATTCATTGGACATGATGTCAAATGGATAGATGTAATTGATTCAGTTGAAATCAACATAAACAAAACGATCAATCGAACATAAACATACCATGATATATGAGATCTGAAATTCAGTCCCTAGTTTGGAACCTTTTGGGTCTCTTATCACCATTAAAGTTGTGAGTTCGAACCCTCTTGATGGCGTGGTGTAATCGACACAACATTATGTGATAAAGTTTGTCAGTGACTTGGGAAAGGTCGGTGGTTATCTCCGGGTACTCCGGTTTCCTCCACCAATACAACTGACCGCCACTGAAATATTGTTCAAAATGGCGTTAAACACCATAAAGCCAAACATCAATCTCTGATGGTGAAGCAGTGCGTGTTCCAAACAATTTACAATGATCTCTCTTAACAAATTAGATTACATGGCTAAGGGGTTAGGGTTATGATGTTTAACGCCACTTTCAACAATATTTCAGTTTTATTGTGGCGATCAGATTTATTGGTGGAGGAAACCGAAGTACCAGGAGAAAACCTCAGAACCAAAATATAATCGCCAATGCCATTTTTCTTAATCTGTACGCATGTGACAAATAGGAAACGAAAAGAGAAAAGGCAAGACTTCTAATTGTACCCCCTTCTGAACGTATATTTCGGTACCGTGTGCTTGTTAAATGAGAGAGAGAGAGTTAAGCAGTGTTGATCAAGAACCCCAAAAAGACTAGCTTAAAACTAGAAGATAAATTGCATAAGGTCTTTCAAACTCAGAATATAATCGGGTATATCGCTTTGTTATTGGCAGGAGATGACAAGGATTGTCCGTTCTATTTTAATGTATTAATTAGAAATTTTTTATAGAAATTCCATTAAAACATACATTTCGAAATTAAAAACAAAGAACTTTAAACACGACCATCAGTAGTACTTGATTTATTATTCAACTATTGCAATACCTTTATTATGAACATGCATTACCAATATTTTATGGCTATTTTCCGAAAATACTATTTCGTGAGGTTTTCTTGCTAACAAGGATAAAGCTGTCATAAATGAATCATAAATCACTAGATATACTAGTAAAGGCAATCAGGAAGAAAAAATGTTACTATAAAAGCAACGTTTGTCACAGTCAGATTTGTAATCGGCACAAAGACGAACGAACAACTGTAAGTAATTTTAAGTATTATCTAACAATTTGTATTGAACAAGTGATGTTTTTACAACAGCTTTGCTATAGAGTTAACTTTTTCTTATGGTATTTTACTATCAATATGAATAACTCAGACTAGTTATATGTGTTACGAACAACATGAATAACTAACATAGATAATACATCTATTGTAAAACAGGGAACCTTAGATTGTTTGGCTTACCTTAGTGTCTAAGGCGGTTTGTTAACAGGCAAGATGAAATGTAAAGTTTTATATTAAAAATGATGATGGTAATGTAAAGTTTTAAACGGTGAATCTATATTACAGAAACATTTCTTAAAAAATAACTAAGAAGTTAGATTACGTCTTTTCAAAGTGACTCGTTTGATGTTGTCATTGGTGTTGTTTCAGGACTTTTATTCGATTGCTAATCTTATTTTTAGATGCAGAAAGCTATTTGTTTGGTGTGTATTTTTGCTTGTTTAAGTGTGTATGAAGCGGTTGAGGTAAGACGATATTCATATGATGATATATCTTTGAACATCAGTTAATAAAACTAATGTTTTCCTCTCTCAGGCATAGGTGACCTTAATACAATTATCACCTTTGTTGGAGTGTGACCCGACGGTTTGTCTCGCACAGAAAAGTAAGGCCACCGGAGGGCTTGCCCGGGGTATTTGAGAGAATGGATAAATATCACGTGACAGTGTTTTATCAAATCAGATTCAATATATTTATATGAGTATATATTAATATTAGCTGATTTTGACTATCCTGTTTAGGCCCTTTGATTTTATTGTTCTCTCTCAGACATAGGTGACCTTAGCTGATTTTAGCTATCCTGTTTAGTCTCTTTGGTTTTATTGTTCTTCCTCAGACATAGGTGACCTTAGCTGATTTTAGCTATCCTGTTTAGGCTCTTTGGTTTTATTGTTCTCCCTCAGACATAGGTGACATTAGCTGATTTTAGCTATCCTGTTTAGGCTCTTTGGTTTTATTGTTCTCTCTCAGACATAGGTGACCTTAGCTGATTTTAGCTATCCTATTTAGGCTCTTTGGTCTTATTGTTCTCCCTCAGACATAGGTGACCTTAGCTGATTTTAGCTATCCTGTTTAGGCCCTTTGGTTTTATTGTTCTCCTCTCTCAGACATAGGTGACCTTAGCTGATTTTAGCTATCCTGTTTAAGCTCTTTGGTTTTATTGTTCTTCCTCAGACATAGGTGACCTTAGCTGATTTTAGCTATCCTGCTTAGACCCTTTCGTTTTATTGTTCTTCCTCAGACATAGGTGACCTTAGCTGATTTTATCTATCCTGCTTAGACCCTTTGGTTTTATTGTTCTCCCTCAGACATAGATGACCTTAGCTGATTTTAGCTATCCTGTTTAGACCCTTTGGTTTTATTGTTCTCCCTCAGATATAGGTGACCTTAGCTGATTTTAGCTATCCTGTTTAGGCTCTTTGGCTTTATTGTTCTCCCTCAGACATAGGTGACCTTAGCTGATTTTAGCTATCCTGTTTAGACCCTTTGGTTTTATTGTTCTCCCTCAGACATAAGTAACCTTAGCTGATTTTAGCTATTCTGTTTAGGCTCTTTGGTTTTATTGTGCTCCTCCTTCAGACATAGGTGACCTTAGCTGATTTTAACTATCCTGTTTAGGCTCTTTGGTTTTATTGTTCTCTCTCAGACATAGGTAACCTTAGCTGATTTTAGCTATCCTGTTTAGGCTCTTTGGCTTTATTGTTCTCTCTCAGACATAGGTAACCTTGGCTGATTTTAGCTATCCTGTTTAGGCTCTTTGGTTTTATTGTTCTCCTCTCTCAGACATAGGTGACCTTAGCTGATTTTAGCTATTCTGTTTAGGCTCTTTGGTTTTATTGTGCTCCTCCCTCAGACATAGGTGACCTTAGCTGATTTTAGCTATCCTGTTTAGGCTCTTTGGTTTTATTGTTCTCTCTCAGACATAGGTAACCTTAGCTGATTTTAGCTATCCTGTTTAGGCTCTTTGGTTTTATTGTTCTCTTTCAGACATAGGTAACCTTAGCTGATTTTAGCTATCCTGTTTAGGCTCTTTGGTTTTATTGTTCTCCTCCCTCAGACATAGGTGACCTTAGCTGATTTTAGCTATCCTGTTTAGGCTCTTTGGTTTTATTGTTCTCCCTCAGACATAGGTGACCTTAGCTGATTTTAGCTATCCTGTTTAGGCTCTTTGGTTGTATTGTTCTCCCTCAGACATAGGTGACCTTAGCTGATTTTAGCTATCCTGTTTAGGCTCTTTGGTTTTTTTGTTCTCCCCTCTCAGACATAGGTGACCTTAGCTGATTTTAGCTATCCTGTTTAGGCTCTTTGGTTGTATTGTTCTCTCTCAGACATAGGTAACCTTAGCTGATCTTGGCTATCCTGTTTAGGCCCTCTGGTTTTTTTGCTTTCACAACTTTAAATTATTTGGCTTTCCAATCTTTTGATTTTGAGGATAGTTGATAAGGGTTATTTCTGAAACGTGTCGTGCGCACTAAATTTGATATCTACGTTTTTATTAAAAAAAGATATCAAAGTTTTATATAAACGTTAGAGAAAACCGAAGGACAATCAATATATTAAGGACTTGTCTTAGGCCCTATTTGGTTTAACACGATTTGAACGTATGGGTCTTATGCTATACAATATTTTGAACCTTTCGTTTTTCATAATTTCGATATTAGCATCACTGACATGATATTAGTATAAGAAATGGATATCTGGTACAAATAAATTCAAATGACAATACCAACAACATTCATCTTGAAAAAATTAAAAAGATACAGAAAAAAGTGCTGTTTAATTTTAGATTTAACTTATATTGTTGAAAAGAATAACATTTTTATTGAAAGCAGATAATACAATGAATATGTATATATATAATATGTTGAACTACCAAAATATTGTGTTGGAAACCCTTTTATTTAATACACAGCATACCGGGGTATTTGAGAGAAATTGAATTTGCTTTGCATAAACTTGATAATTTATTTACAAGGTCTCTGAAAAGAAGATAACAGCCACTGATGGGACAACATTCGACGTTACAGAAGTAGTCAGTGACAACACGGATGTTGTTATTTTAAAGAAAAATGGCGTCATCGTAGAACATCAGATAACAGAACAGAACAAGGTAAAATATGAAATACTGATGATAATGTAACTTTAACTTTTATGTAAGGACAATAAGAAAAAAAGCTGTTTTAAGATTTGAATGTCTTTTGGTTAGCGTTTTGTAATTTATGTTGTAAAAAATAATTAATTCGTAGAATGACTTTGTATTTTCAAGATTTGCTTAATTTCAGTAATCAAGTTCTTATTATGCACCGAGTTTGCAATTCAGATTCGAGGCATGAAATGGAGGTTTATCAACTTTTCTATTATGTTTGTTTTTACAGTATTGTTCTGTTTGTCAGGACTGTGATCAATTTTGGCAGGTACCGTTCTGTTTATCCTGAATATGATTTAATTCTTTATTGGTGTTATTCTCTCCATTCAGAGTGTCATTTTATGCTTGAAAGGTAATGCACTATCAACCTCGTTCATGTTGCTCTGTCTGTCATGTGATGAAACATTCCAAGGATATTGCTATGTCTGTCCTGGTTATGATGTAATGATCCACGGATATTGTTGTCTCTCTTGATTATGATGTAATGATCCGCAGATATTGTTGAGTCTGTCTTCAGTTTGTTTGATGTAATGATCCGCAGATATTATTATGTTTGTCTTGAGTTTGTTTGATGTAATGATCCGCGGATATTATTAAGTAAGGATCCGTAGATATAACATGTCTGTCCTGATTATGATGTTATGTTTCGCGGAATTTGTTGTCTGTCGATACATAAAATAACAAAATCCCGGATAAAGCGAACCATCACAATACCGGAAGTTATGCCAGGTGTCCCAGAAAGACTAGCTGCTACTGCTCCACCAATGGCACTCGTCGTGTTCTGTGAATAAAATTGTAACACGATCGAATGAAAATGTTCATAAACAAAACACTGTATAAGAGATATAGGAGTTATTTAGCAGTACACGGTATGTGAAAGGTAGTGAACACAAGCTATTAGCTAATATTACAGAAACCTGAGATCTTCTATATATTTAAGAGTTAACAAATTCTACAATGCAAATAATAATTTATATTGTTTTATTTGTCATAAAGGTTCATTTCATTTATAAAAGTAAAGAATACATATAGTATAACTAATCGTAGATTTTGAATATCAAAATAAGGCCACGAGTGACCGAAGTACGCATAAGGATTAAACGAGTGGGTGGAACTTGTTCCGTCCACGAGTTTAATCGTTAATGCGTTTTCGGTCACGAGTGGTCTTATTTTGATATTCAAAATGTATGATTTAGTTATACTGTTTATTATATAGACTTTCAAAATTTCTTATATATTTTTTTTTTATCTGTATATTTGATTGCACGGGTGTGAATCTACGAGCAACGATACTACAGGGTTCAGCTGGAAGCATCTGCCATCTTGAAAATGTGAAATCCTATTTTTCATATTTACAACAATGTAAAAAAATAATTAAAATGCTTACCTTGAAAGCATATTTTAGTTAAATTAAATCACAATTGAAGCGTATGCGAAGCCAAATAGCGTCTAATCTTTACGTTTCAAACTGGAAGTCTTCATATGACGTCAATGACGTCATCTTGGTTGTGTGCCAAAGTGATCAATAACATTTCGCGGAATTTTTTCAGCTTACAATCGTATGTGTATTCACCGTTGCACCACACTTATAGTTTTGCAAAAGTAGTTCCGGCGGGAAAAAACTGATATTTCACATGTGAAATACCGGAATTTATTTCACGGATAAATCCCCATAATTCACACCTATCTATATAATAAATTCATTTTCAGGGTTACGTTGTTACAAAGCTGAACGACACTTGTAATGTTGAATTTGACGTCGAGGTAACTTAACTTTACAAATATGTAGTTCACCTTAGAAGCAAATGGTTTCTCATTTACATACGTGTCCGTTCATTGAAATGTACTCAATTTGTTTATTAACAATTTGAAAGTATTCACACTTTGATATATCTTCATAATTGAAGACTCAGTTATATGAATTATATTTTTTCATTTTATATTTTTCTTGTGCAAATATTTAAAAGAAAACATAACATAAAGAGAAAATCGTATGTTGTATTAATCTAAGTGCTTTGTCATAAGTGGCTACATTATCAAACAATATTGGTGACCACTTCATCAGTCTATATCTTGTTAATCAAGTGTAATGATAATGAAAAGGTCGACGCCCTGAGCTTCTTCGGCTTACATTGCAAAATATTCAATATAATATGCATAGGATGTCTCATCGATACATTGAGTTAAACACAAATATATATCATTTACCATGAGTAATACGTTAAGCAGTCTCATACAGCTGTCGTGCATGTGGCTCTTTCATCTAAAATAACAGAATGGCAGTAAGAAGCATCCATATGACTCTCGTGTAGCTATTAGTATACTTATCATTTCAATATAAGACTCTGTCTGATCTGTAGTAAACAAACATCCACATATTATCCACAATAGATACAAACACTACATGATCAATTAATATTTGGAAGAAAGTTTGGAGAGACAAACAATAGTTGGTATGTGCACAGTTATCTATAAAAAGCTTTACAAAGTGTATAGCCATGCTTTTTTTTTCTCGAGTTTCTTGTATTTCTCTAGTTTTGTTATTTTATTTAGGATGGATCAACATCTAACAATACTTGTTATGAAGGAAGAACTCCTGATACAGGGGAGATAACTGATGATATCAAAGAAGAATGTGGAGATTTGGAAGTTCGATTTATCAAAGTATCTGAATGTCCAAAAGGTAGTCTATTAAACTATGTTAAGATTCGTACATATGTTTTTGTTCAAGACAGCTTGATCACTGAATTAAAAAAATCATGTTCCATTGTGTCACGAAGATTAAGTATATTATGTATAATGCTCAAGATTATAGCGTTCTTTATAATAGCACTGTCCACCCGGTTATATGTTAGGATTGGCATAACGTAATTTGCATGACAGCATCATTTCACTAAGATGGGGTTGGGGTCTAAAACTAACTGAACCCCGCCATTTTTATGGCAATGCCTGTTCCAAACCTGCAAAGTTAGAGATCATGTATATGTGTTTGGGGTATTGATATTGTCCTTTTCTACGATTTTTCGATTTAATTGTGGAACTGTTCGACAGTGTGGTATTTTTGTTTGCCATTTTGATTTAGATCATACTAATTGTCCATACCTTGTAACACTTTAGTTAATGCTGTTTCAGATCACATGCAGAAGAGATATTGTTACTACTGTTGTTATTGGAGATACAGGTGTTGTGTAGTATGGTGGCGCAAACTGAGATGTCGACTGGAAAGAGTGTGCTATCGGTTTTGCTGATCTTGTGTTTTGAAACAATGAATCAACTGACGTTTTTACAATTTTTCTACTGATTTAAATCACAATTTCCAATTAG
>MJUT01040581.1:42120-53386 GCA_002080005.1 Gigantidas platifrons | reverse complement strand
TCACTTTTTGGTTTTTATTCCTATCATTTTAATTTAGAGTTTCCCAAAGATACACAACATGGGTTCACCCTCACTTTTTGGTTTTTATTCCTATCATTTTAATTTAGAGTTCACCAAAGATACACAACATGGGTTCACCCTCACTTTATGGTTTTGATTCGTATCATTTTAATTTAGAGTTTCCAAATTATGCACAATATGGATTTACACTCACTTTTTGGTTTTTATTCCTATCATTTTAATTTAGAGTTTCCCAAAGATACACAACATGGGTTCACCTTCACTTTTTGGTTTTTATTCCTATCATTTTAATTTAGAGTTTCCCAAGGATACACAACATGGGTTCACTTTCACTTTTTGGTTTTTATTCCTATCATTTTAATTTAGAGTTTCCCAAAGATACACAACATGGATTCACCCTCATTTTTTGGATTTGATTCCTATCATTTTAATTTAGAGTTTCCCAAAGATACACAACATGGGTTCACCCTCACTTTTTGGTTTTTATTCCTATCATTTTAATTTAGAGTTTCCCAAAGATACACAACATGGGTTCACCCTCACTTTTTGGTTTTTATTCCTATCATTTTAATTTAGAGTTTCCCAAAGATGCACAACATGGATTCACCCTCACTTTTTGGTTGTTATTCCTATCATTTTAATTTAGACTTTCCCAAAGATACACAACATGGGTTCACCTTCACTTTTTGGTTTTTATTCCTATCATTTTAATTTAGAGTTTCCCAAAGATACACAACATGGGTTCACCTTCACTTTTTGGTTTTTATTCCTATCATTTTAATTTAGAGTTTCCCAAAGATACACAACATGGGTTCACCCTCACTTTTTGGTTTTTATTCCTATCATTTTAATTTAGAGTTCCCCAAAGATACACAACATGGGTTCACCCTCACTTTTTGGTTTTTATTCCTTTCATTTTAATTTAGAGTTCCCCAAAGATACACAACATGGGTTCACCCTCACTTTTTGGTTTTGATTCGTATCATTTTAATTTAGAGTTTCCCAATTATGCACAATATGGATTCACCCTCACTTTTTGGTTTTTATTCCTATCATTTTAGTTTAGTGTTTCCCAAAGATACACAACATGGGTTCACCCTCACTTTTTGGTTTTTATTCCTATCATTTTAATTTAGAGTTTCCCAAAGATACACAACATGGGTTCACCTTCACTTTTTGGATTTTATTCCTATCATTTTAATTAATTTAGAGTTTCCCAAAGATACACAACATGGGTTCACCCTCACTTTTTGGTTTTTATTCCTATCATTTTAATTTAGAGTTTCCCAAAGATACACAACATGGGTTCACCCTCACTTTTTGGTTTTTATTCCTATCATTTTAATTTAGAGTTTCCCAAAGATACACAACATGGGTTCACCCTCACTTTTTGGTTTTTATTCCTATCATTTTAATTTAGAGTTCCCCAAAGATACACAACATGGGTTCACCCTCTCTTTTTCGTTTATATTCCTGTCATTTTAATTTAGAGTTTCCCAAAGATACACAACATGGGTTCACCCTCACTTTTTGTTTTTGATTCCTATTATTTTGATTTAGAGTTTCCCAAAGATACACAACATGGGTTCACCCTCACTTTTTGGTTTTTATTCCCATCATTTTAATTTAGAGTTCCCCAAAGATACACAACATGGGTTCACCCTCACTTTTTGGTTTTGATTCGTTTCATTTTAATTTAGAGTTTCCCAATTATGCACAATATGGATTCACCCTCACTTTTTGGTTTTTATTCCTATCATTTTAATTTAGAGTTTCCCAAAGATACACAACATGGGTTCACCCTCACTTTTTGGTTTTTATTCCTATCATTTTAATTGAGAGTTTCCCAAAGATACACAACATGGGTTCACCCTCACTTTTTGGTTTTTATTGCTCATCATTTTTGTTTTCAGTGTTGTGTTTTGTTCTGTATTTTTGTATATTTTGTTTCATTCTTTTTTTTGTCCTGTGTCTTGTGAGTGCAATGTTGTCAGTGTTTCTGGATTGTCCATTCTTGTTGTCAGTTTTTCTGGATTGTCCATTCTTTGTTGTCAGTTTTTCTGGGTTGTCCATTCTTTGTTGTCAGTGTTTCTGGATTGTCCATTCTTTGTTGTCAGTGTTTCTGGATTGTCCATTCTTAATTGTGTTTTCGGTTTTCTCTAACGTTTATTTAAAGAGAATTTCACTAAAATAAACGAACACAATGGCTACCACAAGATGGAGTCATTTTAACCTCCTTGTCCCTAAGATCACAGGATGCACTTTTTAAATTTAATACATTTAAAGACTAGAATCTCATAGTAATAATAAAATCTATATCTGTTCTCAATCATTTAATAATAACTCTATATCAGTCTATTATAAAATAATAAAAGCTATATCTCTGACCTTAATCGTTTTAAAAAAGAGAAACAACATTTAACCGAAATAGTTCTTTAAGTTTTCTTTTAAATCTATTTCTCTGATTTTAATTGTATTTCTTTGAAACGATTCAAATATTGTTTGTGTTATTAATAAATTACTAGAACTTTCTATATGTTTTATCTGATATATAAGCGGACACAAGACCTCCAAGTGCAATTCGCTTGCTGGAATTGTTTTGAAACATTGAACTCATTTGAATTCTTAGATTATTCTTAGATCAGAATACAGTCTTGTGTACAGTTTTGTATTTATCAGTTTAATTGTTGTCATTGTAGACAATATGTCTGGATACAGTCTGAAATGTCTTGACAACGTCCGAGCTTGTCTCGGCACAGTCTGAAATGTCTTGACAATGTCTGAGTTTGTATCGGTAAGTCTGAGCTGCCTTGACATTGTCTGAGCTTTTCTCGATACTGTCAACTGTCTGGACAATATCTGAGCTTGTCCCGATACTGTCTGAACTGTCTTGACAATGTCTGAGCTTGTCTCGGCACAGTCTGAAATGTCTTCACAATGTCTGAGCTTGTCGTGACAGTCTTAAATGTCTTGACAATGTCAGTTTGTTTCGGCACAGTTTCAAATGTCCTGACAATGTCTGTGCTTGTTTCGGCACAATCTGAAATGTCTTGACAATATATGAGCTTGTCTCGGCACAGTCTGAACTGTCTTGACATTGTCTGAGCTTGTCTCTGCACAGTTTGAAATGTCTTCATAATTTCTGAGCTTGTAGTGACACAGTATGAGATGTCCTGACAATGTCTGAGCTTGTCTCGGCACAGTCTGAAATGTCTTGACAATGTCTGAGCTTGTCGTGACACAGTCTGAAATGTCTTGACAATGTCTGAGCTTGTCTCCGCACAGTCTGAAATGTCTTCACAATGTCCGAGCTTGTCGTGACACTCTCTCAACTGTCTTGACAATGTCTGAGCTTGTTTCGGCACAGTTTGAAATTTCCTAACAATGTCCAAACTTGTCTCGGCACAGTCTGAAATGTCTTGACAATGTCTGAGCTTGTCGCGGCAGAGTCTGAACTGTCTTGACAATGTCTGAGCTTGTCTCAGGACTGCTTGAACTGTATTGACAATGTCTGAGCTTGAACCTACACTATCTAAGCTGTCTTGACAATGTCTGAGCTTGTCTTGAAATAGTCTGAACTGTCTTGACAATGTCTGAGCTTGTCACGGCACAGTCTGAACTGTCTTGACAATGTCTGAGATTATCTCAATACTGCCTCAACTGTCTTGACAATGTCTGAGTTTGTCTTGGCACAGTCTAAACTGCCTTGACAATGTCACAGCTTGTCTCGATACAGTCTGAAACTGTATTGACAAAGGCTTAGCTTGTTTCGGCATAGTCTGAACAGTCCTGACAATATCTGAGCTTGTCCCGACACTGTCTGAACTGTTTTGACGATGTTTGGATTTGTTTGTGCTGTCTCGACAATACCAAAACTTTTCCAGACACTGTAGGAACTGTTCAGACAGTACCTGAATGGTCTCGACATAGTATGAATTTGTCACGATACATTCGGAACTGTCTCGTCAGTTGATTTTAATGTATCGACGGTGTATCGATTTGTCTCGACATGCTTACATAAAAAAAAATCAGCATAAAATATTGATAAGAACTGAATTAATCAAATGCATATTCCAATAAATAAGACAAAACTGCATTTTTTTTTATAAATCTATCACATTTAGTGTTGAATGTAAAGTAATTATTCAGAATAAGGTATCGACATCCAAACTCTGTAAGAGTTATGCCTATTTCAGTAAGGGCCAACCATTCAAATATTTTGAGCGCAGAGAAATCGATCTTCATGTCCGAGTCCAGGTGTATTTTATTCTCTATATCTCTTTAAAACTTACAAAAGGGCATATAGGGAAAAAAAGTGGGATATGTAAGAATTACAATTATTTTTTTTACCATAAAAGAAAACAGCCTATTTTCACATAAAAATCCCACCCTGAATATTCAACCTACAGTTATTACATGGTTTCCCACATTGATATTATATATTTTTTTTAAATACCTACCAAAGAAAGACAACTCTTATGAAAAACAACTTTTTACCATAATTAAGTTAAAAAAAATAACCTCATATTTTGACACCTTTCATAGTGTCATGCATCAAGCAATAAAAGTGTTAATTTGAGGCGACAATTTTACGTTATTATTTTTTTAATATGTTTAGTAGCTTGTTTTTTTATTCTTTTACTTTTTAATCACCATTCTCTAAGGTTCTTCAGTTTTTGTTGTGACACTATTTTAATTCTAGTACGTGATAATTAGAACCTTGATTTTGTATATTTATTCAGAATTGGGAATTTAATTCCTGTCAATAATATAATGAAATTTAATTTGTTGACGTGTAACATCTGTATAATGTATATTTACGTTGACGACATAATGTATGTATTTGTTAAATGTACATTTACTTATTCTTCAGTTCTATTATCACGCAATGCACAATGAAAGGGGAATAACTCCTTGGAAATTTATCTTTACTATTTAGTTTATCCTTTATACGTAAAAAACTGTCTTGTCCAACATGGTGATAAGCTTTCTTATAGGTTTTTTCTTTATTTTCTAGAAAATTATTTGAATCATATTTTTAGTGTAGGCCATTCAGTTTTTGACAAGACATCATTTTAAAATTTATTTCATATGTTGAAGTGAACACTGTTAATTTTGATTTGTTGAAATAAATTGTGAATAACATGAATTGGAAAAAGTTATATAGACTTTAAAATATTTGGCTTTCGAATCTATTGACAATTTTAAAAGTGTACTATCACTGGGTCGATACCTCTGCTGGTGGAGTATTAGTCCCTGTACGAAAGCCCAAAATGATCATTCGAGATTCAATATCTGAAATTCGAAATTCAGTATCCTAAATATCTAGATATTGAACTTTGAAAATCGCACTTTGATATTGAAATTCGAAGTTCAATATCTAAAACAACAAATCAAGGGAACGCTTTTAAATTAAGAATATTTTATGGCCAATGAAGTGTCTTTTAAGGTAATGTCATACAGAACAAACTAGAAGAAACACCTTTTTCGTTATTTGAAATAAATCCATTCATTAACCAGAATAAAACAACGAGTAGATTGGTTTGCTTATAAACTGCACTAGGTCATGGCAGCCGCGAATACCTGAATGTATGCATAGCTCTATAATTCCATTTGTCATCAAAGTAAGCAACTTTCTTGTTTCCTAATACGATACCAACCTGATAAAAATCATATCTCTCACTTGCCCACCTTTACTGAAAGTGAGATATGTGATGTTAATCAATTGCTACGATACGTCATAGGCATTGCTGCATCCGTAGTTCAAATTTAGTTTAAATATAATGGTGACATTGTTGACATTAAGTAGAATATGTTTATTTGGCTCAATGAGTTAGGTAGTTGTATTACTAACAATTCATACAAGCTTATCACCAATACGACACGGGTTCGCGTCCGGCTTTGTAGATTACAAAAAGGGTGCATTCGACTCTCAGTAGCAAATGATAAAGCTTACCAGTTGCTTGTCCATTGTCGGTGGTCCTCTCCAGGTACTCCGGCTTCTTCCACCACTAAAACATGTCGCCATGCTATAGCTGAAATATTGCTGAAAGTCGCGTTTAACTCAATAAATCATTACCAATAAACAGATTGAAATGAAACTTGTGCAACATATGGTTTATCCAATGTAGCTGTGCATTATGCTTTTTGAAATGGTTGTTTATTGGGGGGATGGTCCAAAGAGCGAGAGTAGACATTAGCGCCATGTATTCCACATCTACTAATGCATTTAACCCAAGCTTATGTGTAAGGTAATTTTCCATTAAATAGAGCTTGTGGTTCCTATCAGGATTTCCTTGATAGAGGGTTGCTGCTAACAAGGATGCCACTGATCCAAGGGTTCCCTTTTGTAAAGTTGAAGTCATCACTTCGAAACTTTTACGGTCGCCACCATGACTTGGTTGACAGTTATGGAATATCTGTGTCACAAATGAACACGGATATGTTCCACTTGTCGTAAACACTTCTCGCTCATTTCCTCATTCACGACTTATTACCGGGTTTGTAACAAAATTAACACGACAGGTGTCACTAGTGGAGTAGGAACTGCTTACCCTTCCGGTGCACCTGACTTCACCTACGTTTTTAGTGGGGTTCGTGTTACTCGGTCTTTGGTTTTATATGTATATTTTGTAGACCGTTGTTTGTAATTTTGTACTTTTTCTATTGGCCATTCTGTTGTCTGTTCTTCTTCGATATACGGATTCTGATTACCCCTTTGGTATCTTCAAATCCTTCATATTATTTACTGCATTGAAGATGTGTAGGGGAGGAGGGAAATCCTAGTTATCCAAATAACATTATTATAGGGTTAAGTCCTGCAATTGCTTTGGGTTCTTGAAATAAATGATACTTTTGTAAAATATCTTGCAATCTGAAACTCTGTTATAGCATTGAATGAATTTCAAAGAAACTTGTATCAAACCTATGATGTGCATAGTGTTCCGTATATTTAATATCTGCTTTGTGTATTTGTCTAATAATTTCAGTTTGGAGGTATGAGATGCTCAAGTTGTTGGGGAGGTGGATTTAGTGACCCATAAGCTCAGGAATTAAATTTTCTGTTATAATTTATATAATCTTTGTCTTGAAACAATCATAATATATTAGCGTTTGACTATTGCAAGGATTAATTGATAGATATTTTAGACAAGGCTATATAAACAAGGAGATTTCACAAGTGTTGTATCCATTAGCTGTTCCACCGTATGATATCGCTGAAGGATTGTTTAAAATAGTGGGAAATAACAAGCAATGTCTGAGATACCAAACCGTTTGGAAAAGATTAACTACTGAATACAGTTTTGATATAAATTTAACGAAAAAAAGTAATGGAAGTTGTGTGTTTGATAAATCCTGATGGAATTGTAAGACGAAAAAATAGAAAATTGTTAAGACGTCAATATACCTCGCCTGAAACCAATTTGGTTTGACATATAGATGGATATGGTAATCTCAAACCATTCCATTTTGCGATGCATGGCGGAATCGATGTATTTTCTAGACGGACAGATTATGTCTAAAGGTCAGTCCAAGTAACAACAACCAACAAATAATTGCTCCTTATTTCTAGGATACTTTGAAGCAATTAGGATGCTTGCCACAAGTGTGTATGTGCGATTTAGTTATCGAGAATACTACAGTTGAGAAACTACAAGTACTTTTTCATGCTCAAAGTGGTCATATAATTCGTAATTATTGCTTTATTTACGGCAAGAGTTCTTCGAATCAGATAATTAAAGCCTGATGGAGTATACTACGTCGACAAATTGACTGATGGATCAACTTTTTCAAAGATTTACACGAAAGCAATGCATTTACTGATGCCGTCTTATTACACGTAGAATGTATAAAGTATTGTTTCATGGACGTTCGCCAGAAACAACTTCCACGTGTAGTAAATCTGTGAAACCAGCACAAATGCAACTGAAAAGGAATCACGAGAGCCCTGGAGAAAACCATACATTTTCCTTTTTGCAGCTGATGGTTATGGTATCCGTGATTATAAGATTTGATGCGACCAAAATGATATTATTTATTGTCACCAGACACACAGGGAAAGTTGACCTGTCCAGGGATGCTCCGAAGAACTTATAAGCTTCATATTGCTGAATCATAGCAGACCTATTATTATTTTATTATTATTATACAATATTTATAAAGCGCCTATCTAATAAACAATTACTCTAAGCGCTGTACAAAACATATAAAATCTTAATCCTATCATTAAAAGTAAAAGTAGCAATAAGACTCAAGAGTAAGGAAGTCAATGAAGCTGTAGCATTGTTTGGACGGTTTATTTTCAAGTTCAGCCATTACAATAAATAAATTGTTCTATTCGTTTTGGTTTTATTCTCAAATTTGACTTCAAAATTTCATGTCTACAGCTGTAGTTAAATTACTACGTTTTATTGAATGGGTAGTTGTAAATAAGAGAGAAAATACTTAAAACAAAGTTTTAGATAGCTATGGAATATTTGTGTCACACATCACCACGGATATGTTCGATTTGTCGCAAACACTTCCCTGTCCTTTCGTCATTCCTGACTTGTCACAGGTTTTGTACATAGATTAACACAACGGATACCACTAATACTTCAGGAACTGCCTACCCTTCCGGGGCACGTGAGTTCACCCCGGATTTTAATGGGATTCGTGTTACTCAATCTTTAGTTCTATATGTATGCTTTGTATATGTTATTTGTCCTTTTGTCCCTTTTCTTTTGGCCATTGTGCTGTCTGTCCTTCTTCGATTTACGGCTTCTGATTACCCCGATGGATGGTATCTTCAAACTCTTCTTTAGATAGCCTTAATCTTTATGATCAAATATAGAACAAGAACACATGTATAATTACGGATACATAGCGGTGCACATTTATGTTTAATTGAACATATTTGTTAAGTCCGTCCTCAGTTACTTGATGGTATTTATGTAAGGTGGTGCTCCGAAGGATAAAATTATATGCCTGTTCGGGAGTAATCAAAGAACGACGATTGGAAAATGATTTTGAAATAATACAACGAAAAACAAAAAATACCACACTGTCGAAACAGTTTCAAAATCAAAAATTAAAATCGTAAAAAGAGGTCAAATCGATACCCCTTACACACAAATACATGACCGTTCACTTTCTTGGTTTGGTACAGGCACTTCAATAAAGATTGGGTTAAATAAACGATAGAGAAAACCGTAGGGGAATTCAAGAATAGACAATCCAGAGAAACTTTCAACTTGGGTACACAAGACACAGGACGAAGGCAATCAAAACAAAAACACTATACAACATGTGTTGGACACCTCTATGCGCAAACAAACACATATAGCGTAAATAAGACATGAGCCCTTTTAGGTTTATGAGCCAAAGCACCCCCTCCCCCTCAGTGAGAATGATGCGGTCATGCAAGTGTTTTCCATACGTGAGAAGAATGCAAGCCCTTGCACATTACCGGGAGATCGGTGTTATCATGAAGAACGGTATATTCTTGAACATTACACATGCATATTATATGACACAGAAGGTGTCATATGTATAATTGTGTATAAAATGTTCCTGATTTAGCCTATACCAACCTTTTAGGGTTTTGATTCTTGAATGTATAAACAACAATTCGTGAAAATAATTGAAAAGTTGAAAATAATGTGTTTATTGCAGTCGAATAATTTTATAACACTAATAACAAAAGAGTAAAGCAAAATATGAAGTTGAATTTTTGACAGACACTTATGGCACATAAAATGCAAAAAAATAATGTAATTTGTCGAAGTCCGGAATTGATTGGAATTGGAAACAAAATTTATTTTTATTTGACTTGTACAAATAATGCTAGATCAATGTCTGAACACGCCTCCTTTTAATAACATCTAATGATACGAATAATATAGCAGTAACAACGCCTCCATCCCCAGAATCTAATACACCAATACCTCCAGTAGTAGTAGTAGTAACATGATCTCTTCTGGATTTCACCCTCTGAAACAAATGTAAACCATTAACATACTATCTTACAGATCAATTACATATTCATGCTATACTCAGATATCAAATGTCTTTGCTTGCCATTCATAAGCACCTGTGATCATCCTCTATATGTTGGCTTGGTGTGTGTTGCTAATGTTTTAGTTTTCAGTTTTGACATCTAAATGGCCTAATAAATGGAATGGATATTGCTAAATGACATGAAAACTTGTTGTAATAGAAACCATGACAATTAACAATAAAATCGTAGGTATCTAATTTAGTGCACACGTTGCGTATCTGTAATGACCTTTATCAGGTATGCTCAAAGGAAAAAGATTGGAAAGTCAAATCATTTAAAATAATTACATTACATCCGTTTTTCATTGAAATGTTACAATATAATTGGTTATGAAGTGGTCATATGATTATTAAAGAGATGTTTTACATCCCAATAAAACTCAAACTCAAACTTGCACGTGCCTCCATGACGACGTCAGATGTAAACAATCAATGGCGTAGTAATTTCCAACAGCAAAATCTAACACAAATAAAATTCACAGCGAAAAAGTAAACTGTATTAAATTTTGGTGTGATTTAAATATAATTATAAGAATTGAATGCATTTATTTGTAGTTTTATAGGCGTCTAAAAGCGTGGACCCAGGCACATTTGTTGTATGAAGCGCTAGTGCGCTTCATACAAAATATGCTTCAGTCCACGCTTTTACACGCCTATAAAACTACAAAAAAATGCATTCAATTCTTAAATCAACAATACCTTTTGGACAGTCGACTGAATTAACATATACAACTTCTAAATCTCCACATTCAGCTTTAACATCATCTGGAACTTCTGTAGGAACTTTGGCTTCATAACATTCTTTAGGGGATTCCTGTAACATGAAATGATGTTCAAAAACTCTTTAAATATTAGTCAGAACAATGCCTCTTGATTGTACCTTCGGTCTTCGCTAATGTGTATTTATGTTGTATTAATCATAATCTTTGTTATTTGTTTTCTTTTATATTTCACATTAGACTAAAATAATGGTTTCCGTGCTAAGTTAAAAGATGATGAAAATGAGAATTTCACGCAGGAAAATATAATGTGAATAATCAAGGTTTAAATATCAAGATGGCGTCGGTATATGATGGAAGGATCACATTTCTCAAACCAATTGAAATGTTTTAATTCAGGAAGTTGAATATTCCCGTTAAAAGATTATTATCCTAATTTGTGTGACGAACAGAACATTTTTGTTTAACAACGAGAATAAACGTTTGTA
>MJUT01040581.1:24348-35189 GCA_002080005.1 Gigantidas platifrons | reverse complement strand
AAGTAGATTTTTTATTTTCTTACACTCTTATAAGACAAAAGGTATCAATAATATTACAATTTTAAGTAGTCTAAATATTTTGTTTATTAACGTATTCTTTCATGCAGTTACTAGATCATTAGAAAACGTTCTAGTAACTAGATATATGTTCAATGTAGTTAAAATCGTCTGATCTGTGTTTATCATGAAACCACATTTTTGGCATCCAAAAAAAAATGTCTGCTTCCTCTTCTCTAAAAATCAGCTTATGTTTAGAGTAAACATGTATTTATTTAATTGTGGCATAAAGACAACTAATCACATTGAAACGACATAGTAGGGAAATTCTTATATTATGCAATAATTCAACAAATAATATTCTATTAGTATTGTAAAATTTGAATATATCAAATCTATATTAGTAGATTTTAAATAATTTTTATTTTCTACTTTGGCATGTACATTTTTTTTTTTTTCTTATTTTATTGTCTGGGATATTGATTTTATATTCGTTCAAATGTTTGTCACCCTTTGCTAAAACTAACATTGTTCAAATAATTCAGTAATTTTTATGCTTATCATTAAGGTTGTAAGGTACCACCCAATTCTAAATAAGACTAGAGTCTCAGCTATAATTTATTTCATGTTTTCTTGCATTTAAATATTATGCATAGATGCACTTATTATAGTTAAAATCCAAATATTGCAGATTAGAACGCAAGTAGAATACCAAGTTTTTCTTTATTTTCGTTTTTTCAAGTAATAAAATGAAAGTATTCTGTTAAACATGAAAATGTAAAAGTTCTTTTAATTTACTAACCTTGTTTTCTTCGGTTCTCGTCTTTGCATACAGAACATACAACTAACCATCCCTTATATAGTCAGACCCTTTTTCTTCCTGATTCTTAATTGTCCAAACGATGCATAGTAAATAGTATTTGGAAATTTTACCGGAACACATCCTTTCTGTGAATTCTGATGAGGCGATTTTAAATTCTATAAATACCTAATTTGCATATTAAAACATAAATTTTGCACATGGATAAATCTTGACTTAATCTTCATTACACAATTAAATGGCTGGGTTCGAAATTTTCTGATATCCTTTTCAACTGAATAATGCATTTACCTTGGTTCTATTTTCTTTTTGATACATTGATATTTCCATGACAACTGACAGTGGTCAAGATGTTTTGGTACTTTTTAATAGTTTCATTATAGTTAATCAACCATGTCATGTATACGTGTGTTAAGAGTATTGACTTTGTCTATGTATTTACGATTTTTCTATTAGATTTTGAAACTATTTTGACATGGCCACGGATATTTTTTTTCATTTTATCAATGAAGTGATTGGACGAGGGGATAAAAAGCATGTGAATTTACCAATAATTCATATGTTGTACGTCAGGGAGTAGTAGCTGATTTAGAACCAGTAAAATGATTTCAATGTCTGGTAGGAGCCTTGATCTCAACAATGTTGTACGGAATTAATATTAAAATCAAATTTTCTTATGAAATATAAGAAATGTATATTCTTTAAGCTTTGCATTCTGTAAATTCTACGTACTCCTTTAGATATTTTTAAGCAAAACCAATGGAAATGTTGCATTCAATTGCATGCAATAAATCCCGACCTTGCATTTTAATAAACAAAAAAAGAAAGCACCAGTGTTTGCACCCAGAGAAATATCTCCGCATGGAAGCAGGACAGAAATGCTTGCAAAAGACTTGCTTTTTTCCCTGCTTCTAAAGCCCGTACAAATAACTTATATATTGTTCGACAATGTATGTTTATTGTCTATTTATTTCATACAATTTCAATGTCAGTTGACTTGAGCAATCACAATACCTCAATATGCAAATTTATTTAAGTAACAAGATCTTAAAACCGTTGCAAAATAGAGAATGTTTGCATAAAGTAAATCTTACGCAATCTTTTATGAATCGTGAAATGAGTGTTTCACATATTATTTTAATACTGTGTGTTATTTCAATACCTGGCCAGTCAATATTCAATGTTTCCTGTGCTCCTTGTTGTAGTTCCATGTCACCTTCTTTGAGATTTTCACTACTTCTGGTGGGGGTTCAAATTTGTAACATGGTTCTTTCACGGCCATTTTTATTGTTAACAATTAAGGTATCCACATAAATAATTAGCATTTAAAATCAAATGGGCACGATATAAATCTGCATTTAAAAACACACTTCATTTATTTCACATACTAGAGTGTAATACACAAAGAAAGTGGTCACCTACAGAATAATATTTAGGATTTCTCCTCTTAATAAAAGATGTTTGTTGAAGTTTTAGTTTACAAGAACGAAGGAAGATTTCTAATAGTATGATCCAAAGAATTCCATGCTTGAATAGTATTTGGAAAGTAAGAATTTTGATAAAAAGACAAACGCTTAAAAGATATACAGAGACGTGCCAAAAGTATTCCGTCACGGTAATTTTTTACTATATATTTCCAAGGAAAAATCCTTGATATTTCATATAAAACCACATTATTTCAAAACATTATTCCAAAGCCAATTCTTGTTCGATTTTGATGAAATTTTTACCAACAAAGGTAGAATTCAATGTAGTTTTATTATTTTTGTTTGCTATGGCACTTCTGAGTTTTGACAAATCATTCATTGTTGACTGTTTATGATATGGAGCTACAGTACATACTATTGATTTGGAATATATAAGGGAAAATAAGCGGTAAAGCGTTCCCTCCCAAATGTTTTGCTTCGATGTTAAAATTAACTGTTATCACCATTGGAAAACTTTTCAAACGTTCAAGTGATTTATAGACTGGATTCTCTTCTCAAGCGAAAAAAGACACTTTGATGAGGAAACCAGTATCTAAGATACGGAACATTAAGGGAGAAGGTAAACTTTCCGACAATTTGCGGCCCCCAGACCCCCGGCCGTAAAGGCCACCTCCCTTCGCGAGGTGGGAGACTTGCTTTGCAAGTCTTTCCGCCAAATCTCACTCATTTGTTTTTTTCAAAACTTGACAGCCCTGTAATACATGTGTTTCAATAGCGCTTGATTTGATCAATCACATTGGAACAATATTTAAGCTGTAAACACAACTTCGTACGATGTTCCCAGCATAGTGATTTTCTGGACAGAGCTCAGCTGCTGACGCAAAAACTTCTTGTACAAGGCTACGCTGTTCCTAGGTTGGAGTCATCGCTACAACAATTCTACGGTCTACGTTGACCGTTACGAAATATCAATATATCAAATGACAATGGATCTTTTACTTTTAACGTAGATGTTTTCTTTCCTCTATGAATGGCAATACTTTTAACTAACACTACATGTGTTTTATAATAAGCAGGAACTGCTTACCCTTCGCGAGCACCTGCGCCCATCCCAGTTTTATGGTGGAGTCCGTGTTGCTCATCTTCTTAGTTGTTTGTGGTGTCCTATTATGTGTCTTTACGGTCTGAATTTCGTGTTGTGATGTCCGTTACGATGTCCGCATAAAAACGATGATCGGTTCGTCTTTACCTCCAGTTGTTTGTATGTGAGTGCATGTTTTATTGACGTTATTTGTGATTTTGCGGATAGTGGTGTCCAGCACATATTGTGTTGTGCTTTTGGTTTGTTTTTCTTCGTCTTGTGTACAATGTACCCTATGTTGCCAGTTTCTATGGATTGTTCTTTTATGACAGCTCTTTCGGTATTCTCTAACGTTTATTCATGTAAATGTTTAATATTAAACTATGAATAATATTATGTACTGACATTTGTCCTCGTTTCGAATATTTTAATTACAACTGAGTATTATGCTTATTGTTCGAATTGCCCCCAACCTCTCAAATTACATCGGACTGAAATAAAGTACATTTAATTGAAGTTATTTGTCCCAAGAGATAATGCGTAAATTCAACATTTAGCCAATACTTAATGTGTCATTACAACGCAAACATAGAGTTTCATAATTTATACCTTTCTATAAATTACTGGTAAGCCACCCTACCACCCCCCACCCCCCATCCACATTTCATAGCAATGCTTATCTAGGAGGTTAAATGGAAACTCCACATAAAGTAAACATTACCTTGGTGAATAATGAGAAAATTACCGCGGACAGAAACTGTACTTGTATTCTGTGTATGTAGTTCATTAATAAATTGGAAAACAAAATTACCACCCCTCATAAGATTCAAAATCCAGCCGTACTTTGAATAAACAAGCGTTAACTCGAAACCTCTAACACATATACACGAATGTATGTTTTACTGATTTGATACAGGCACATAAATAAAGAGTGGCGGGTTGAATTAGTTTTATAATCCCACTCAGGTGATACAATATTATGTGATAAAGATTGTCAGTGACCTGCGCAGGCCGGTGGTTTTCTCCGGGTAGTCCGGTTTCCTCCACTAATCAAACTGACCGCCACGATATAACTGAAATATTGTTGAAAAAGGCATTAAGCAACATTAACCAACAAACCAAGCCAACCATGCCGCAGAAGTTGCCATAAGTATAATACATGTTCTATAATACAATAATGTAAATGAGAGTACACAAGACCATCGGAAAAAGTGATAGGGAAACCATACTGCGTGCTTAGCGGAGAAGCAACAAATACCAATTTTATAGTCTTTGGTTTGACCCGACCGGGACTCGAACCCACGATCTACCGCACTCGAGGCGAGCACTCTAACCATTCCACCATCGTTGCGGTTCGGTTTCAACAACAAAACAACAGACGACAAAAGGTCTAAGTGTTGATGATTTGCTTTATGAATATATTAATGAAATATTGAAATGTTCGGGGTGGAGGGAGGGGGGAGAAAGAAAAGAAGAAGAACGTTACACTAGATGACTGGTCTAGCTCCTTTATCACAAATCTAATAAGACAGATGCGATCGACAGTCATTAAACAACATTATTTAGTGAAATAATATCATAAAATAAATCTAAAATACAATACTTGAGTTAATGCTCGAAAACTAATAAAAAAAAAATTGCGCATATATTAAGTGGTATAACTCGAAATAGACAAATGTCGGATGCTTCAAATTCTAACTTGATCTGTATTTTATCCACTTAGGCTAGTTATCAATAGCTGAAATATTGCTAATGTTGGCGTTAAACACCAATCCATCAATCAATCAATTGCAATTTAAACCAGTATATAGATATTTAGTATAGAACGTGAGTTCATAACCGGAAACCAACAGAAACTTTATTTTGCTCATAATCAAGGTACATAACTCGGAAACGACAAATGTCGAATAACTAAAGTTCGAACTGGACCTGTATTTTATCTATCTATAGCTACGTTTTCAATTTCAAGTAAATCGGACATAATGACCTTCAGATAATGCACGGGACTAAACGAAGCCCTCACCCGTCCGTACGACCTTCATCAAACTAATATTAGAGTTCAACTTCGTAGTAACTTAGCTAATACTGTAGTCTATGGTGAGGTCTACCATCTTGTCCTTTGATAATTAGGAACATTGGATGCGGGTGCAGGTTCCCAGTGCTTTCCACGAACAAAAAAGTTGCTTTGTGCTTTGTCCTTGACGACAATGTAACTACATATGTACTCGTTTTAATTCTTTATTATTGCCATATAATTTAAATAATATTTATACATCTTAAAATAAAATAAAATATTTGGAAATCCACCCCACGTGTTTACCTAGAAGTATTATCAAGGAGCAGTTATGTCGTGTCTTGCGTTTTTTTAAATTATATTTAATACGACGATATTAATATTATGCAAACTTTTGATGACCCAAACATATTACCAATCCCCAGTCAATGAACGTTTATAAAGGATAGAATACTTCCTTGTTGCACGCCCTTTGTATGAATACGATACACATCAGTAAACGTGATTGTATTAAGTGAATTATGATATGTTTGTTTTTGTTTTGTTTTTTTAAATTTGGGGAATTTCCACCATATAAAATAATACGTTAATCTGAAAAAAATAACGTTTGCATCAATTAACAAATTGATCATCAAACGTAAATCACCTATCCTAATAAAATAGTGAAAAGGTGAGAAACAAATAGATGAAATATGTATCCATGGTACAGTTCGTAATTTTACTAGTATTTACACATAAATATTGTAAATATGTAATATACCTTATTTTACTATTAATATTTTCCATAGAAACACTATCCTCGAATTTTGGGTACATTTTGAACAAAAAAATGAATATCGAACCTGCATTAAGTTGACACCAGACGAATGACAAAATATCGGTAATGATACAATCGGTAAAGACAAAGCCAATGGAACCCTCACGATATTTAGAAAGAATAAGCGAGTGGATAAAAATAATAACAAAGAAAACAGAATAATAAACAAAGCTAGATGTTCACAATGTGTCTGTATCGTTCACCTGGCTACTCATCAAGATTAATTATAAAAGGAACATTGCATATTTACCGAAATTCGCCAAAATTACTAATTATACATAAATATCCGAAAAATATTTGAAACAACTCATTACCATATACCTACTATTAAGACTTTAGCTCATCCCACTAATAGGAATGTTGAAGTCATGCCTATTTTCAGCAAATTTATATTCTTAGTAAAGTCAGCCATCTTTGATGAAGAGCGGGGCTGCCAAACACTGTTTCGAAAGAGAACCACCTACTGATCTTTCGAGTCACGTTTGGTTAAAATTGGTATATCTAGGTTTCAGTGAAGATGTAAATATATCTAATGTAGTAATTGAGCGTATGAAAAAGCAGCATTGAAGCATTGAATAAAAAATGTTAATTAAGTTTATCAATTTAGGATAAACTGGTTTAATGAAAGTGAATTTTAGAGATATCATATCAGTCATGACCACAATTTACTCTACGCCTCGCTTTGCCGAAGTTGTGACATCATCGTCGTCACGTGATCATTCAGGCTCAGAGTTCTAAAGCGAGGTGAAGGCATTCTTGTAAAAAGAACCACCTACTATCCCCACCATCCCCTTTATATACTTGTCATATCGTTTGGAGATTTTGCTGTTGTTTGCCTATTTTTTCAGGTTTTGCCACGAACGCTATGCCTGTGGTGGAGACAAATCTATGACAGAACATTATTAGTTCAGACAATTCAGAACATGGTTAGACAGACTGTCAATATGATTGTACAAAAAAGTATTAGGAAAGTGATGTTATTAACAACGAACATTAAATACGCATCATCAGTGACTCTATGTAAGAATTCATAAAATGGGTCCAGATTAATACCGTATATTATTTATTTCAAAATGTTATCAAATTTTATGAACAGTAATTTACAATTCTCAATTGTTCGTTATCGAAGTTTTACTATATTCATTTAATTTTTGGTTAGAAAATGCATTGTTTTTATTTTTATTATATTATTAATAAACTGTTTGTCACATGTTTTAGTGATGCGGATACGGCAAGATGAAAAATGGACATGTCGGATCACCATATTATACGCTAGGAAATATTTTTGATAGTTCGTCTGGGTTACTGCAGAGAATTTAGGTGTGGGTCATCTCCTGTTCACATGAGAAGCCAGTTCTTGAACTGTTCCCAGTTTAGAAAAAAACCAGAGATTTCATGGTATTAAAATATTTGCTATCGTATCGGGATTCGTGTTCCTTGACATCTCTATTTTGGCTACATAGAGGGTCGCATTCTCTATCCAGAGTTGTCGTTCCCGGTAAGTTCCACTCTATCTCTGTCAACGCTCATTGTACAAGATTTTTGTAAAATTTAGAAACAATAAAAAGAATTTACTTAAAATTGTTTTAATTATTGTAAATATCAATAAAGATGAAAATAAATCACTAATTTCAAATCAATTCTTCTCTTAAAAATGATTTTGATCGTTTTTAGCTCACCTTGCCAAAGGCAATGTGAACTTTTGCCATCACTTGGCGTCCGTCGTACGTCGTCCGTTAACTTTCCACATTTTAATATGTTACTCTGAAACCCCCAGCCCTCAGAAACTTGGTAGAAAGCATCGATGGAAGGTTCTCTATAAAGATTGCTCATTTCGCTCCTATCCATTAACAAACATGGCCGCCACAGGCAATTCTTGTTTCTGATTGGCCTATTTTTAGAAATCTTCTCCTCTGAAACCACTTGGCCAATTGAGTCAAAACATAGTAGGGAACATCTATGACAGGTCCCCTATAAAGATTGCTAATTTCATTCCGATCTGTTAACAAACATGGCCGCCACAGGCGATTCTTGTTTCTGTTTGATTGATTTATAAAAAAATATTATCTTTTCTGGGAAAAGGGAGATAACTCTAATTTAACTATAGATATAAAATGCAGTTATCTCTGAATTGAATTACAGATAAATATGCCTCTAAAACCGCTCAGCCAAATGAACTGAAATTTTGCAGGAACCATCTATGGCAGGTCCTCTATAAATATTGCTCATTTCATCCCGATCCGTTTGCACATATGGCTGCAACAGGCGACTCTTGTTTCTGATTGGCTGATTATAAAAATTCTTCTCTTCTGAAACCGTTTTGCCAAATGAACCGAAACGTGGTAGGAAGTATCTATGGACAGTCCTCTATGTAGAGTTCTACTTTCGTTCCGATCCATCAACAAACATGGCCTCCACAGGCAATTCTTATTTCTGATTGGTCGATTTCTAAAAATATTCTCCTCTGAAACCACTTGGCCAATGGATCCGAAACTTGGTAGGGCGCATCTATGGAAGGTCCTCTATAAAGATTGCTCATTCCGTTCCGATCCATTAACAAACATGGCCGCCACAGGCGATTCTTGTTTCTGATTGGCTGATTTTAAAAATTATTCTCTTCTGAAACCGTTTCGCCAAATGTACCGAAATTTAGTAGGAAGCATCTATGAAAAGTTCTCTGCTGCAATTGCTCATTTGTTCCGATCCGCTAACAAACATGGCCGCCAAAGACAATTATCGTTTCTGATTGGCCTATTTTAAAAAATCTTCTCTGAAACCGCTTAGCCAAATGTACCGAAACTTTGTAGGATGCATCTATAGGAGGTTCTCTATAACGATTAATCATTTTATCCCGATCCATTAACACACATGGTCGCCACAAGCAATTCTTGTTTCTGATTAGTCGATTTCTAAAAATATTCTTCTCTAAAACCGCTTGGCCAAATGATCTGAAACTTGGTAGGAAGCATCTATGGAAGGTTCTCTATAAAGATTGTTCATTCTGTCCTGATTCGTTAACAAACATGTCCGCCATTGGCGATTCTTGTTTCTGATTGGCTGATTTTTTAGATTCTTCCCTTCTGAAACCGTTTGGCCAAATGTACTGAATCTTGGTAAGAAGCATCTATGGAAAGTTCTCTGTTGTCATCGCTCATTTCGTTCCGATCCCTTGACAAACATGGCGGCCACAGGCAATTCTTGTTTCTGATTTGCCTATTTTTAAAAATCTTCTCTGAAACCGCTTGGCCAAATGAACCGTAATTTGGTAGGATGCATCTATGGAGGTCCTCTATAAAGATTACTCATTTCATCCCTATCAATTAACAAATATGGCTGCCACAAGTCTTGTTTCCTATTGGTCAATTTTTAAAACAGCTTTTCCTCTCAAGCCGCTTGTCCAAATGATATGAAACTTGGTAAAAAGTATCTATGGAAGATCTTCTATAGAGATTACTTATTTCGTTTTGATCCATATACGAACATGGCTGCCACAGGCAATTTCTGTTTTAAATTGGTCAATTTCTAAAAATATTCTTACCTGAAACTGCTTTGCCAAAATGAACCGATATTTGGTGGGAAGTACCTATGGAAGGTTCTGTATTAAGTTTCCTCAAAGACCACTGAGCCTCTAGTTAATTTTTACCTCCGCAAAATAGTTATCCAAGAAGTTGGGGGGGCATCATTTTAAGAGAGAATTGATTTGAAATGAGTGATTAATTTTTATCTGTATTGATATTTACAATAATTAAAGCAATTTTAAGTACCTTTTTTTTACTGTTTCTAAATTTTACAAAATATCTTGTAAAATGAGCGTTGACAGAGATAGAGTGGAGAGTAGCAGGAACGACAACTCTGGATAGAGAATGAGAGGGTCGTAGCTATCATTGTTCCCAGTGAAGCACAGGCTTGCCAAGTACTCATTAACTGCAGTCTGTTCATCTTGCGATCTCCTGAATTGCAAATTGAACTATGGCCGTGTTATTCCACTTCAGTAGTGTTGGTTATTTTTTAAAACAAGATTTAAGACACTGCATTGAAGTTAAATATGTTTAATTTTTGGGGTGGAACAAAACATAAGGAACGGCCAGTGTAACTTGCAGGGAAAATATTTTATGTTTTACCTCCTGCACCAGAAAATCACTCTTTACACATTATTCAATAATATGTTGTTTTTAATCCCCTTAAAGATTAAAAGGTAGTTCCCTATGTCACGTTTAATATAAAGTATGGGCACCAATGCTAAAGAAAAGGTAGTATATATGTATTTGACTGTTATGTTTTTTTTTATTTCCAACTATTTCTTGTACAGTTGGTTTTATTCATTGGAAATAAAATTAGAGTTAAGAATTGCCACACATCTTGATATAAAAGAGTAACTATAATATAGATACTCTCTGAATTTCGAATATAAAAAATAAATGACGAGTAACCGAACAACACAGTAATTCATGAATTTCTGAGGAAGGGTTGGCAATTCCTGCTCCGTTAGTGACACCCGTCATGTTACATTTAAACAACACAAGCATGATGTGAAATGGAAATTCGAGTTAGACAACCGTATACGTAGAAAAATACAATATTAAAACATGGACTGCCGACAAAATAAATGTGAGGCAAGACGAACCGAATATCGTTTATATGCAAAAATCGTAACACACATCACGACACGGAACTAAAAACTTGAA
>MJUT01040580.1:394961-408238 GCA_002080005.1 Gigantidas platifrons | reverse complement strand
ACATATATATGGTTAAATTGAAATACAATTCAGCAATATCAACATGCAGTTGCAGTAAAAAAATTTATTTATGCATAAAATGTACATCGAGAGTGGGGAAAATGTTGCCTCCATCAACCTAATTTTCAGAGTTATAATTGTTAATACTGTAGTTATCACCACTGTGTATATTTGATATTGCCCATCTATGTATACTTTATCCTAAGTTAAAATCAATCAATCAATCAATCAATCAATCAATCAATCAATCAATCAATAAAAATGGAAATAACATTTTAAGTACACATTTGTGCATAGATGTACGACGTAAATACTCTCATATTGTATGCGTATTCAATCCTGTCTGGTTTTGGTCCAGCAATCATACTCCACTCTGTGTCCAACCTCCAGTCCACTCAAGTTTTCAGGGTGTACTTTTTTGCACGCAATTATGGTTTTAAGTATTTGTATTTAGCATGATAAATACAAACAGTTACAATAAATATATGTGTTTATCTTTTGTTTGTGTTGGTTAAAATAAGGGAGGCTGTGTATAAGGAAAAAAACCCATCGGTGTCATCCTAGTTTGAGGGGAGGAGATGGAAATTGAGAGGTAACTCTTGAAAATTACAACATTAAGGTTTCTATTTACAAATAGCAAGAATACTCTTGTTGTGTGGCGGTGGAGCTATAAAATTTAGAGGTCTCTCTTGCAAAATTGCAACATTGATGGGTGATGAGTGTGTGTACTGAGGACGTCCAACGCTTTGGTGTCTTATTTGCTCAAGAATAAATTGGTGCAATTTACACAGATTTTTTCCTGGAAAACTGAAAATTTTAAATACGAAAAGATGCGAAATGGGGTAATTAAAAGCTGTCAACCGAATGACAAAAAACGGCAAACACTGATCTACAAAACACTACACAGAACACGAAAGATCGAGCAACACGAACCCCACTAATAAACCGGGGGAATCGGGCCCCTGTTTCTGTTTGATATAACCATTACTTAAAATACCTGAAAATTATGTCTTCTGATGAAATATCTCAAATTCAGAAAATGGCGAATGAGGAAATTAAATGGTCACGAGGATTAAATTTTATCAGATAATAATCAACACTGACTCGTGATTTTTCTAATATTAGTGATCTACGAACTAAGTACCTAAGTAATTAAAACGTGGTTAATATTTATATAAAAATTGAACTAAAAATTATTATTTTGTAAATTAGTTTTAAATAGTTCTTTGAAAGGAAACGGAGATCCGATCGAATTGTACAAAAAAAATACAGACTCACTTGAGTTTGTATATATCAATCACTTCATTATTCATCAACATTTTACATGGTTTATGTTGAATCAAGTCTAGATTTTGAGAAATAAATATTTAATTAATTTTCATACAAGGTCCCATGTTAACTCTATTTCATTAATAAAAACGTAGATATCTAATTTAGTACACACGACGAGTTTGTGGAATAACCTTCATTAAAAATGGCTTTAATTATTTTTTATTGGCCATACGTACCTGTTTGTCCTCTCATATTTCCGAAGTGGTAAAAATGGTACAACATATCTGTTGAAACACTTATATTCAATGAAAAAACTGTACGTAAACAACACTTGCACTAAAATAAAGGGCTACGGAGAGTGAAGCATGATACGACAGCAGCACATAGACATATGAAAGTTGAACAAACTGGTGTATAATAAAAACAAGTGAGGCAAAATTAGTATGCTTGATACAGTAAATTGCTGGACACAATATTGTGCTGAACACAGTCATATGCAGGAAATAGTAATTTGCTGGTCCAACTGTATTTTGAATATTTGAATACGTGCCTTCTTTTACTATATAAAGTGTTAAATATGCCTCCTAAATGTGCAAAATTACGGAATTTGGACCCCATTTAGATCCCTTTTCGAAAAAAGAGCAATATATTTTTTTATTGTTCATCAATAACCCATCAAGATTATCATTTGGTAATATTGGAGGAAAATAAGAAAGCTCAAATTCAGGTTTTGTTGGCCCCTTTGAGTTGAGTTTATCTCTAATTCACAACTTACTACCAGGGTTGTTACTAGATTAACACGAAGGGTGCCACTAGTGGAGCAGGAATTGCTTACCATTCCGAAGTACCTCAGTCCATCCCCGGTTTTAGTGGTGTTCGCGTTAATCGATCTTTAGTTTTATATGTATGTTTTGTAGATCGTTGTTTGTCCTTTTGTCTTTTTTCTTTTGGCCATTGTGTTGTCTGTTCTTCGATATTCGGATTCTGATTGCCTCTTTGGTATCTTCAAACTCTTTTTTACTCTAAAATCGTAATATACAGAGAAATCCGTTGACATACAATTGGAAGTTCTCGACGCATTCAATTCAAAGAAAAATGCATCAAAATTGTATAGAAATAAGAATTATTTATACCTTCCAAGTATGCGACATCTTTTGGATATAAAATAGCAAAATACATTACTGTCCAACAATAACATATTAAGATGATCGTTTTGCAAAGATAAATGCCTAAAAAATGGATGACAAATACAACTGAGAGACAATTGTACACTTAACACAAATTGAAGTAAAGAAACAACGCTTTTATTACACTTCTACATTTTTCAGTCGAAGTAGGATCTTCATAATGATTGATTTGATTTGATGTATAGTGCTTAACGCCACTTCCAGCAATATTTCAGCTATATCATGGCGACCAGTTTTAGTGCCGGAAGAAGGCGGAGTACCCGGAGAGAACCACGTGCGACTGCGAGTCGGGTGCACCCTTTTTGTAATTTACAAAGCCGGCCGTGAGCCCACGCCGTATTAGTGATAGGCTTAGTGATTAGTGTATGAGTTGCTAGGTAATCCCACTATCTCATTGAGTGCGGACCCTTGCAATAATGAGGATTACCAATATACTAAAATAAGGGTGCCATGCCCCCCTAGCCTGCAGGTGAGCTGTACTCTTGACTTCTGTTGATAAATACTACATTCGGGCATCTTTGTAGTTTCGATGTAGAGTTATCAACAAGAAAACAAAATTAGAGTATACTTTTACATGTATCTGTATTTCCTATCATTTCCAAAACAAAACATGGATGTTTTATATGTTTTATATGTCCTACAATTTCTAACGCGAATTACATTTGTAGCCATATATACAGCACCGGGTTACGATTTTGTGGAGCCCCAGTGAAAATTAACAAAAGCGCGAATTTCGGATTCTTGAAATCCGTTTATTCAGCTTTTACAAGATAATGTCGACATTATGCTGACGTAGATGAGTACAAGTGTATCACAGCACAAATAAAAGAGAAATTGTGATATTAATGGAGCCCTCTTTAAAGAGATAATTCAGAATACTATTACTTTCATTCTGTATTTTCGAACCAAGTAACTTCTCACTGTAAATTAAGCCCACTTAATCTCTGGAAGCCCTCAGCAGACGGGTGTCCTATGACTGCAACCGATGAAGCCCATGTCTTAGTAAGGTACTGTATAATTCCTTGTATGAATGATTGCGTAGCTTTGCTATCAAATTCAAAAGTACAGATTTACATTGTACTCTTAGATTTTAATGACAACGGATTCAATTTGAATTTCGTACTTATCAGGTACGTTATTTCGTACTTACAGATGGTAGTAAGTGTATATGTAGGATATTATCAGGTACGTTATTTCATACTTACAGAGGGTAGTAAGTGTATATGTATTATCTTATATTATATCAGAAACCCGACATGGATAAAAACTACTGTTTGATTGAATTTATTGTATATATGTCATACAGTGATACATAGAAAGTTGCAAAACGTTGTTTATATTAAAAAAAATCGATGTTAAAAAAAGGGGGAGCAACAAAGGGTCCTGTCCACACGTACCTGTGGTAGTATATTTTCAGGTATGCTATTTCGTATTAATTAACAGAGGGTAGCACGTGTATATTTAACTGTTCACTCTTCTATAATATCTGAGTTCTCCCCCTGGTTTTAGTGGAGTTTATCTTGCTCATGTTGTCTAATTCATTTTTTTTAGTTCTGTGTTGTGATGTCTGCCATGACTTCCGCTTAATAGCAATGTTCGGTTCGTCTTTAACCCGATGTGTTTTGCATAGTGGTTAGGGTTAACTTATGTTATTTGTATTTATTTACACATCCTGTTGTCCAAAAATGACTTCCATATCAGATGATGTCCGTATTGTTTAACAGTAACACGATGTGTGTCATTAGTGGAGCAGGAACTGTTTACCCTTCCGGGGCACCGGCGTTCGCTCCGTTGTTTTAGTAGGGTTAGTGTCTCCGAATCTCTAGCTGTCTGTATAGCATTTTGTCGTCCATCGTTATCGTTTTGATCTTTTTCTTTTGGTCAATGTACTGAATAGAAATAAACGTTAGAGAATACCGAAGGGCAAACAACAATGGACAATCCAGAGAAACTGATAAAAGGGTAGACAAGACGTAGGTAAACAAAACAAAAACACAACACAATATGTGTGGGACACCAATATATGCAAGCAAACACAAATAACGTATATAATACATGTACCCTCCTACAGACACCTGGAAGTAAAGACGAACCGAACATCGTTTTTATGCGGAAATCGTAACCGACATCACAACATAAGACACATAATAGGACAACATAAAAAACTAAAAAGGTGAGCAACACCAACCCCACCAGACATCCGAGGATGCAGTCAGCTACTCGTGAAGGGTAAGCAGTCCTTCTTCTTATAAGACACCCGCCGTGTTACTCATATATACAGTCAAGTCCAGTAAAAGTCTTGGCAGTGATAGAGGAAAGAAAACATCTAGGTAAACAGCAAAAGATCCATTGACATGTATATTTAGTAACGCTTAAGCAGATTGATGACGACAGTAGATTTTTGTAGGGATGACCTCAACATAGGAGCCACTACGGCGTCTGGTTATCCAATTGGTATCTTCAAACGTACCATTGACAATAGCAGGGCTCCTTGAAAGTTACATTTGTATACATTGATACCTGTAATGTTACGATATGTTTTTTACCAATCCTGTAAGGATACCAGACTGAGCTATTTATGGTTGCCTATTACGATTTTCCGTAGCTTTTGGTTCCTATCAGGATTCTGATTACCCCTTTGGTATTTTCAAAGTCTTTTTTTATAAAATGTATTATACATAAGTAGGAAACTGTATGAGAAGTGATCTGCAGGAGACTTGTTCAATTTACATAGAGATTCCTGAAGGAGAAACCTCCACAATATGGTCTTGTGAAATAATATGATCATATTCCTATGCATGAACACATGGATGGATATCTTCACTAGGTGAATAAACATCATAAAACGTGGGAAAATCTAGGGACGGTAAAACCTATGACGAATCTGTAAACCAACTGTACCGTTTATTGTGACATACGAAGGAACGGGCGACAAGATAATGCTAACTTTTTTATGACACAGATAATCTTTATCAGCAAAATACTAATAGTGGAAAACAGGAAAGCTCTCCCTTGTTATCATGGTGGTTAGTAACGTATTCAGAAAGAGACAAAGGTTTTCTAGATTTCCTAGAAATTATACCCTTATTTTAATTAATAGGGTTACGCCATAATACTTATTTAGATTTTTATCTGAAATGTAGGCTTACATACCTTAGTCATCAATAGACTTATGCTGGCCTTGGTTGTACTGTTAGGACGTCTGATTTTTCAGACTTTCGGTGTCTTCTTCCCAAGTATAATGCAATTGAGCGCCACTAAGCAAATTCATCATAGAAATGTAAATCTGGTACACATAATCAATATCGGCTCCATAATATTTCATGTTTTTTCATGATAAAAGTAGGTATCTAAATTAGTGCACACGACACGTTCCTGGGATAACCCCAATTATGCATGCTCAAAGTCGACAGAATGAAAAGTGAAACAACTCAACAATATCTAGAAACAAGAAAACCAAAGAATCTAAAAGAAGACTGCTAAAATTGTCTTATGTCACTCAGAATAACGCATGGCATATAAAATAAACAAGTACTGGGTGCAGGGGAGAAGAGCTGTGGCAAGGAGTCTAATTCCCCTCTGGCCGTTACAAAGTGGGGTACTATGTTTTTGTTCCCTTATAAAACTTATAAATTTCAGATAAAGCTGATATCTTGTCATTGATGTTATTTTGCTTGTAAGTTTTGAAAAGTTGACACCCCCACACACACATACTGTCTGGTCCACTTCTACGCTTCTGTGTTACACTAGTGGAGCAGGTCCTACTTACACTTCCGGAATACATCAGTTACCCCACCCGGTTTTCAGTAGTGTTGCTTGATTTGTACTTTTCTGTGTATTGGTTTGTCGACTCTTGTTTGTTGTTGTTTTTTTCTTCTGTCTGTCCTTCGATTTACTGCATTGTATTACTCTTTTCGTATCTTTAATATGATCCAGATCGATTATATGAATAAGACTTATTTATTTTTTAAAAACACAAATCATTAGAAAATGGTCGTCTAAGTTGTGTTATGATTATATTGCCCTCTTGAAACATCGTACAGGAAAGCAATATCACTCTTATTTACAACTAGTAACATATTGGTAGATGTTTCATAATCAAGCACCTTTGGTAGTACTAGACCATCCTTGGAAGACAATAGTTGTCTATGACGTTGTCCATCAGGGGAGATAACCACGACATTGTTAGAATCACGACCGGTGACATACACGTTTCCCTCATTGTCTACGGATATACCAAGTGGAAATTTTAAAACACGTTCATCTTTGAATAGCCATTGTTCTGTACCTTGTAAATCACAGCATGTCACGGTATGTGTGTCCCAGTTTGTGTAGTACAGTTTGTCTCCAAATGTTGCTACGAAATTAACGTAAGACATATCTCTGTTGATGATATTACTTACGGATTTGTCACTGAGGTTTAACATCTTTAGTCCGTTACTCCTTGTAGAGTAATATATTGTTCTACCTCTAAGCGCCATGCCCCAAATGTCAGTATCAATGGAAATAGTTGTCATGACGTTCTTACTTTCTATGTCAATTATAGTTATGTATCTTTTATCTCCACCTCCAGATGATACAGCAACGCTATTGTCTTCTTTAATATAAAGTGTATCATAATTATACGATCCTGTTTTATATTTACCCATTTGGAATAATTCTACTCCGTCTTTATTCAAAAATGTTACAATATCTTTTTCGTAGCAGGAAAATACCATTCTACCATCTGGAAGTAAAGAGCACCCCATGATATCCTCTCCGTTTGTGTTTACCATTTGTTTCAGATTCAGGTGTATATTGTCAACTGACATAGGTGGTAGATCAGCTACCATTATCTGGGCTTGTTTGTCCTTTTTTCTTACTAAGGTAAACTCACAAGGCTTTGATTCAACCACTACTTCTCCAAAGCTTTGAATGCTGGTGGTTAAGTTCTTCAGACTCGAATCTATATTGCATGATATTTTGGTTTGCTTAAGGCTGTCACTATTCACTAGGGCATGTAGACACGTGTCTTGGGCTTCTACATCACTACCTATTTGCTTCAAAGCCAGAAATGTTTGCAGATCTGATGCATACTGTTTTATATTGACCATGTTTGTCTTGTATTCACCCAGTTCTTTCTGTTTCTCATCTAAAGATACCATCAATTCTTTTGTTCGCCTGGTTACATTGGTTTCAACTTCAATCAATTCATTCAGCAGATCTTCTTGTAACTTGTCAAGATGATCACTGATTTCCTCCCTTAGTTCCCGTATTTCATTCTCAATTATTCTTTTCTGTTCTGTAACCGTAACTGAGTTGTTCTCTCTGTTTTGTCGAATTTTGTGGATAGTTTCCATCATTTCGCCAATTAATTGTTCAGTTTCATTGAAATAATGTGACATCTTCACATTTTTAACTATATTTTTAAGAATGGTTAAATCTTTGCATTCATTGTGATCTTCCACAATGCAAATTCCGCAACAGATGCAACCATGCTCTTTACAGTATGATTGTAACCTTTCGTTATGCTCGTGGCAGAACTCTCTAATTTCTAAAACGAACGACGGCAACTTTTGGTATTCAGAAATAGGTATGGTGCTATGGTTTCGGGAGGAGTTTGATAAACTGTGATATCCCAAGCAATCTATGCAGAATCCTTGATCACATTCTGGACACCACACTTCTGATGGCTTAGAAATATGTCGGATATCACATATACCACAGGTAGATGGAGAACTCGTCATAATGTTGATATCCTGAAATATAATGTTTGTGATCAAATTCAAATTTAAAGTTTGAAGTTCCATTTTTTTTCTATTAATTAAAATCAGATTTTTCGTTTGTACATTTCTTTTCTAACATATTCTATATCCTACACAAAAAGTCTGTCGTTTTATTTTTATTTTCTTCAAGTGTACTTCTGAATATAAATAGATCGATATTTATTTAGATAATCCTTAAAAACTAGAGGCTCCCATTAGCAAATAGACTCTCGCCTGGTTTTCCATTTAACTTCTATTTTTTTGTTTTCATTTAATTCAGCTAATTCTTTTTCCTGTTTTTCCATTTAATGAAATTTCTACCTTTAGTCATAACAGACATCTTGGATAGAGAGCATGGAAGTTACACATAACATTAAGAGCGAACCAACCAAAGAAAGATATTATTTTTATCAAAATATGGATAATCGGTATCAATTGACTGAAAGAGAATTGTCACAGAAAAACCAGAAGAAATGATGAACTACTCAATGTGATGCCGCTGCAATTTAAATTGATTTGATTTTGACTTAAAATGAAGCATAAATCAGTAATTCAAGAAATTTCTATTCCTGGTAATATCGACCATTGAGAGCTGAACTGTCGGACACAGATATGAAGAGAGATCGCCCATGGTTCAGTTGTTACAGAGGAAAAGATTTAAAGGTGAATGTTTACGACGGACGACGGACACCAAGTGATGGCAAATGCTGACCCTTTGGCCATGTGAGATAAAAAAAATCTAAAACATTGAATTTAATGAGAAAATGAAGAGTATGTAATCGAATTCTCGTTTTTGATCCAGATTTCGTAATTTGATATAATTTCTAATAAACAGGGGGAAATCCAAATTTCGCGTAAATTAAAAAACAATATTTAGTATGACTCTGACATGAACATAACCTTATGGGAGAAAATATTAACCCTCCTGATATAAATTATTTAAAAAAATATATTTAAGCAAGATTATTTACAAATGTTCGCCACTTATAAAGATAATCATTGCAAATATATAGATTTTTAAATGTATTTTGAGATAAGATCTGTACAAGTTTACATATAGAGAAAAATGTTTCGAATGGAAGTTTTAAGTTCACAAAATAATGCAAAAGAATAAGATGATTCCTACATAGAATATTTAAATTCTTTAAGAAAGATGAGAATAAAGTGCCATTGAAAGAGGAATTTGATGCCAGAACCATATCAGTGATGGAATTGTTTGTTAACATTCTCACCTCCAGTGCCGTATATCGTGAATTCGAACCCCGGTGGGGTCAAGCCAAAGACTATAAAACTGGTATATGTTGCTTTTCCGAGCTAGGCCAATAGCATGAAGGAGTAAGAGCAAACACTGGTTGCCTCGGAATCAGGAATATGTGTTCGTGTGGAGTGATATGTCTGAAACGGACTTTTCTTTCATTGGAATGGGACCATAAAAATCCAACTAAGTGTGTTTGTCCAGCACAATGCAGACATCATCATGTCATCGAAGTGAAAATTGGTATCGCCATGACATAGGCTAGCTGACAACTTGGTATCGCCATGATTTAGGCTACCTAACAACTTGCTCATTAAGTGTTAAACTACAATCACTCAATGGCCATTTTTAAATGAGAAAAAAAATATGAATATAAAATCTCTGTTTGATATAAAAACAAATCAAAATACCTGANGTTTATATTTTGTCATGATTATAATCAATACTGACACGTGACTTCCCTAATAATAGACATAGTGATCTCTAAATTCAGTCCTTGAACCTATTTAATAATAATTCTTTAGAAAGGGCGGTAACCGGATCGACAAAGAAACTAGAGGCTCACTTGAGCTTGTTAATCGATCACTTGATCATTCATGGGATCTTCAAACTCTTCTTATGTTGAATCAATTCTAGATTTTGAGACAAAAGTATTTAATAATTTTCATATAAGATGCGATGTTTAACTCTAACTCATTCCGATATGGCTGAAAATTTAAACAAATAAACAATTTGGTCATTGGTACCTGTTTTTCCTCTTATATCCCTTAAATGGAAAAAGCTGCAACATATCCAGGGGCGGATCCAAGGGGGGGGGCGCCCCCGGCGCGCCCCCCCTAAGATTGGACAAAATCTGATTTTGTTTGCGTAATATCGTGATTTTTCACACGAAATACCCCAAAAGATTTCGCGCCCCCCTCCGCTCGGCGCGATTTTCTTTAAGTGTGCCCCCCTAACTTGAAATCCTGGATCCGCCCCTGATATCTCCTGAGCCACCTCAGACAGGAATTATTAAAAAACAAATATAAACCTAAAAACCCGCATGAAAGCAAAACTTAAGATAAAATAAAGTGTTACTCTGAGTGAATTATGATACGACAGCGGCATGTTGACATAGAACAGTTGAAATTGCGTAGAAAAAGCAAGTGTGGCTACCTTATTTTGCTTGACACTGTAAATTGCTAGACAAAATAATGAGCTGAACACAGTAATATGCTGGAAAGAGTAATTTTATGGACCAACTGTCTTCTTAAGTGTTAAATATGCCTTCTAAATATGCACAATTTCGGAATTTGGCCCTTTTTAGATCCCTTTTCAAAATAAAATAACAAATATGTTTATGGTTCATCAGTAACCATTAAGATGATTATCTTCCGAGTCGAGTGACATGTCTGCTAACGGACTTTTCTTCCATTGAGATGGGATCATAAAAATCAAAATAAGAGTGTTTGTCCAGCACAATGCGGACATCGATCATTATCTCATCGAAGTGCAAATTGGTATCGCCATGATATAGTCTAGCTGTCAACTTGGTATAGCCATGAAATAGGCTAGCTGACAACTTGGTATCGCCATGATATAGTCTAGCTGTCAACTTGGTATCGCCATGATATAGGCTAGCTGACAACTTGGTATCGCCATGACATAGTCTACCTGACAACTTGGTATCGCCATGACATAGGCTAGCTGACAACTTGGTAACGCCATGATATAGTCTACCTGACAACTTGGTATCGCCATGACATAGGCTAGCTGCATGACAACTTGTTCATTAAGTGTTAAACAATCATCCAATGAACATTTTTAAATGAGAAAAGGTATAAATATAAAATCTCTGTTTGATACAAATCAAAGTACCTGAAAATAATGTTTTGTGACGAAATATCGTCTCAGTTTCAGATGATCATTTTGCAAAAAAACCTCATCAGCAAAATTGAAGAAAAAAAAAGCTAAAATTTTCGAATTCGTCTCAGTTTCTTTGTCCCTTTCGGTTCCATTTCTACCAGAAATAGGTGTACTAGAGGCAACTTTTAAGTGATAATGTTGGTCAGTCGCCTTTGTCAGATCGGTGATTTTTTTTCACAATATAAGTACCTTAGGTACCATCACCATTAAAACTGAAACCATATAGCTGGCACTCATATACGAGAGAGTAAAAAAACATCGGTAATCTAATGGTGACTGCTCGCCTTGACTTTGCGGTAGATCGTTTGTTCAAGTCCCGGTCGGGTCAAACTAAAGACTATAAAGTTTGTATTTACTGCTTCTTCGCTAACTAAGCATACAACTTTAAGGAGCAAAAATAGATACTGGTTGGCTCGGAAATCTGATGTATCGTCGGAGTGGAGGAACATGTCTACTCAATGACTGTTGTTTCAGGGAGCTAGTACTGTAAATATCAACTTAAGCGTATTGGTCTAAAACAAAGCGGACATCGTTATCAACTCATTGAATGTAACTTGTTCTCGGTATGATATAGCTGAAACAAAGCGGACATCACCATCAATTCATTGAAAGTAACTTGTTCTCTGTACGATATAGCTGAAACAAAGTAGACATCATCATCAATTCATTGAATGTAACTTATTCTCGGCGTGATATAGCTGAAACAAAGCGGACATCACCATCAACTCATTGAATGTAACTTGTTCTAGGCATGACATAGCTGAAGCTAAGAGGACATCACCATCAACTCATTGAATGTAACTTGTTCTCGGCATGATATAGTTGAAGCAAAGCGGACATCATCATCAATTCATTGAATGTATCTTGTTCTCGGTATGATATAGCTGAAACAAAGCGGACATCACCATCAATTCATTGAATGTATCTTGTTCTCGGTATGATATAGCTGAAGCAAAGCGGGCATCACCATCAACTCGTTGAAAGTAACTTGTTCTCGTCATGATATAACTGAAACAAAGCGGACATCACCATCAATTCATTGAAAGTAACTTGTTCTCTGCACGATATAGCTGAAACAAAGTAGACATCATCATCAATTCATTGAATGTAACTTGTTCTCGGCGTGATATAGCTGAAACAAAGCGGACATCACCATCAACTCATTGAATGTAACTTGTTCTAGGCATGACATAGCTGAAACTAAGAGGACATCACCATCAACTCATTGAATGTAACTTGTTCTCGGCATGATATAGTTGAAGCAAAGCGAACATCACCATCAATTCATTGAATGTATCTTGTTCTCGGTATGATATAGCTGAAACAAAGCGGACATCACAATCAATTCATTGAATGTATCTTGTTCTCGGTTTGATATAGCTGAAGCAAAGCGGGCATCACCATCAACTCGTTGAAAGTAACTTGTTCTCGTCATGATATAGCTGAAACAAAGCGGACATCACCATCAATTCATTGAATGTAACTTGTTCTCTGTACGATATAGCTGAAACAAAGTAGACATCACCATCAATTCATTGAATGTAACTTGTTCTCGGCGTGATATAGCTGAAACAAAGCGGACATCACCATCAACTCATTGAATGTAACTTGTTCTAGGCATGACATAGCTGAAGCTAAGAGGACATCACCATCAACTCATTGAATGTAACTTGTTCTCTGCATGATATAGCTGAAACAAAGCGGACATCACCATCAACTCGTTGAAAGAAACTTTTTCTCGGTATGATATAGCTGAAATAAAGCGGATTCCGCCTTCAATTCATTGAAAGTAACTTGTTCTCGGCATGATATAGCTGAAACAATACGAACATCAACATCAATTCATTGAATGTAACTTTTTCTCGGTATGATATAGCTGAAACAAAGCGGACATCACCATCAACTCGTTGAAAG
>MJUT01040580.1:377077-388420 GCA_002080005.1 Gigantidas platifrons | reverse complement strand
CAACACACAGAAGATAATGTGATGACTTAACCACTAGAAACCCTTCCTTCTGAAGCTTCCTTGTTATCAACAACTCCATATCAATGACATCCCCACCTAAGTATACAACACACCGAAGATAATGTGATGACTTAACCACTAGAAACCCTTCCTTTTGAAGCTTCCTTGTTATCAACAACTCCATATCAATGACATCCTAGCCCAAGTATACAACACACAGAAGATAATGTGATGACTTAACCACTATCAACACTTTCTTCTGAAGCTTTCTTGTTATCAATGTATTAATGAAATCCTAGCGTAAGTATCCAATACGGAGAAGATGATATCTTCAAACTCTTCCTACATCTTCATCTCCGGGTTTAATGTCAAAGGATAATAAAAACAAACCTCAATGCAGAGGGAAGTCAGTGTGTTCACAAATTAATATTAAAACATTTCATGGTTATTATAATAAATAATGAACTACATGAATTCTGGTGCTGGTATATGTGTTTATGCTATATATCTATTGTCCTCTTGAAACATCAAACAAAAAAGCAACACTTCTGTTATTTACAACTAGTAACCTATTGGTAGATCTTTCATAATCAAGCACCTTTGGTAGTTCTAAACCATCCTTGGAAGACAATAGTTGTCTATGACGTTGTCCATCTGAGGAGATAACCACGACATTGTTAGAATCACGACCAGCGACATACACGCTTCCATCATTGTCTACGGAGATACCAAGTGGACATTTTAAGACACAAGACACTTTGAATTCCCATTGTGTTGTACCTTGTAAGTCACAGCATGTCACGGTATGTGTGTTCGGGTTTGTGTAGTAAAGTTTGTCTCTATATGTTGCTACGTAATTAACGCCAGACATATTTCTGTTGATGATATAACTTATGGATTTGTCACTGAGGTTTAACATCTTTAGTCCTTTACTCATAGCACAGTAATATATTGTTCTACCTCTAATCGCCATGCCCCTAATGTAAGTATCCATGGAGATAGTTGTCATGACTTCCTGGGTTTCTATGTCTATTATTGTTATACATGTCTTACCTCCATTTCCAGATGATACAGCAACGCTATTGTCTTCTTTAATATAAAGTGTATCATACGTAAAGGATCCTATTTTATCTTTACCAATTCTACTCCTCCTTTATTCAAAAATGCTACAATATCTTTTTTGTAGCAGGCAAATACCATTCTAGTAAAGAGCATCCCTTGATATTCTCTCCCTTTGTGTTTACCTTTTGTTTCAGATTCAGGTGTATATTGTCAACTGACATAGGTGGTAGGTCAGCTACCATTATCTGGGCTTGTTTGTCCTTTTTTCTATCTAAGGTTAACTCACAAGGCTTTGATTCAACAACTACTTCCCCAAAGCTTTGAATTCTGGTGGCTAAGTTCTTCAGACTCGTATCTATAGTGCATGATATTTTAGTTTGTGTAAGACTGTCGCTGTTCACTGGAGCATGTAAACACGTATATTGGGCTTCTACATCACTCCCTATTTGCTTCTAGGCCAGAAATGTTTGCAGATCTGATGCATACTGTTTTATATTGACTATGTTTGTCTTATATTCACTCATTTCTTTCTGTTTCTCATCTAATGATACCATCACTTCCCTTGTTGCATGGTTGCTATGGTTACAGCTTCTGTCAATTCATTCAGCAGATCTTCTTGTAACTTGTCAAGATGATTATTGATTTTTCCCCTTAGTTCCCGTATTTCATTCTCAATTATTATTTTCCGTTCTGTAACTGTAACTGAGTTGTTCTCTCTGTTTTGTCGAATTTTGTGGATATTTACCATCATTTCGTCAATGAGTTGTTCTGTTTCATCAAATTTATGTGATGTTTTCACATTTTTAACTATTTTATCAAGAATGGCTACATCTTTGCACTCTCTATGATTCTCGACCATGCAAATTCTGCAACAGATGCACTCATGTTCCTTACAGTATAATTGAAACCTTTCGCTGTGCTCGTTGCAGAACTCTCTAATTTCTAAAACGAACGACGGCAACTTTTGGTATTCAGAAATAGGTATGATACTATGGTTTCGGGAAGTGTTCAATAAGCAGTGATATTATGAGCATTCAGGACACCAAACGTCTGATGGCTTAGAAATATGGCAGACATCACATATACCACAGGTAGATGGAGAACTCGTCATAATGTTGATATCCTGAAATATATTGTTTGTGTTCAAATCCAAATTTAAAGTTTTAACCTCTTAGGACCATAACTAGGACCATCTTAGGACATGTCTGAGACAGCACAACGAAGCTGTCTTAAGACCATCCTAGTAAAGCTAATCTTAAGACCATCCTAAGATATTCATTTATTAAATTATCCATATGGAGTGGAGATAATTATCCCAATAAATAAAAAGATGATTTTATATTAATTATGAGCTTTCAATAAATTTAAAATCAAAGAAATTTAAATTAAAAGACGATTTGGAGTTAATCACATGTTTTAGAGTTAAAATGTCTCTTCTGTACAATATGCATATAGAAATTGTCAGTCTATATTGACATTAAGCTGTCAAACGAGTTATTTACAGGTACTTACACCTTATACAGATGAAAACAGTGAGGAAAGTCGTGCAAATCGTGTTCTTTTGTATGATAGACTTTCACCTTATATAAATAGAGTCGTATTTTGAATGTTACGCATACATCCAAAATGAGCCGAAAACGTAGCCCGAACTTATCGATGGTGTTTTTTATTATGTGAATTAATGAAAATTCATTTTACTGTGTGTATTTAAAGGTATATTGTCTACAACATTTGTATTTTTTCATACCCAAAATTATTGTTGTTTTCCGTACTGACCTTCATAAAATGAAGATTAAACACCGAATTATTGGCGAATACGCTACGAAACGTTAAAATTCAAACAACATTAAACAAGCGTGACAATCATGAAGTGGTTGAAACTTAACAGTATTTTCCTTACCTCAAAGCTAAATCCCCGAGAATTCCAAACTTCCGTTTTTACTTTTACTTTCACTTTGAGTTTCTGTCATCCGAACAATTATTCCGATAACGATAGCTTTGGGTCTTTTTTGTCAAAAAAAGAACACCAATCGTATATTTTGTAGCATAACTGTTTAATGATAGCTAAAGCAAATTATTTATGGACAGTTACAAATTTTCAAAAAAATTGTAGACAATATCCCTTTAATTATTTTATACTGTAATCGTTCTATTTGAGCAGTCAAAATACGTTGACAGTATATTTACAAGTGATAAACGGTCACTGACCGTTAATAACATTTAGGCCACGCCTACTTCACCTGAAATGAACTGAAATGCCGCGAAATATTAAGGATTGATGGGTTGAAAGAGAAACGTCATAAAATAAAATCTTGACGTCATGTATGAAACTCTCAGCGCAGAACGTATACTGGACGTTATTTCGCAACAAATACGTTTCAATTTTGGATAAAATTCAACAAAAAATTATTTCAAAGATATGTGATGAATTTATTTTCTATCATACTTAATTTCAATGGACCATGTTGTGGATTGAAAGAATTACTCCGCAAAATCAGTTGGGGACTCTTGGGGCTAACTAACTTTTTAAATAATTTGAATATTGGTAGTAATATCCATTAATGTCACTAATGATTGCAGTATAAAGAAAATAACAGTGCACTGACGTATTCGGTACGAATCGGGGAAAATGCTCGGGAAACCCTCGCATCTTCCCCGATTCTAAGCCTCATCCGTATATCGATTTTATGTCAAGTCAATGCACTGTTATTGTCTATATTATTATTTTTTATATTTATTGAAATGTAGTTGTTACCTTAAGATGGTCCTAAGTCACCTAATTCATTGTTCTAAAGTTAGGATAAAATTTAGGAAATATCTTAAAGACCAAACACACTATCTAAGAATATCGTATATCTTTGCTCAAATTTTGCACAGATAAAGAAAATGGGCTCTTCGGTGAAATTAGGTGAAAAAAATATAGGTAACGGACTTCGTTTCGTTGCTATAGTATCACGAAATATGCGAATTTCTCAAAATTAAGAAAACCGACTGGTCCTGGTAAAAAGCAGTATAACTTTTTGTTTATACGCGATATCTTCGATTTTATTTTTTTTTTTTCGGGATGAATATTTCTTTGTGTGCCAGAGCTGAAAATATATTTAATAATATGTTCGGTCGTGTATATTTTTGCCGATTTTCACTTTCCCGCGGGAAAAAAGTCTTGACATTTTCCGAATTTATCTGAAATAAAAAAAAAATATCGTTGATTTTGTCTTCATATTCCATATAAAGTAAAAACAAACAGATGCCATTCGAATGAAATGAAAAAAAATATATATGTCACGGACATCATTACAGAGTTAAAACGCCCTTTTTGAAATATGTTTTTACTTGTTTTGATAAACAGAGTTGTGAATGAACGATATCGCGATTCATCACGCTACAACGTCGCGGACTTTTTTTTCCGACGTCAGAGAATATAAAAAGACGTCACAGAGATTTAGCATCACAATACAATGCGCTAGCTGATGCGTACAAACAATAGTGGGTTTGCTCTTTAACTTAAGAGGCGGTCGATAAACAAACTTAAGACAAAGACATGTCCTAAGACCATCCTAAGATATGTCTTAGTCCTAAGACATCTTCGTTAAACAGGCCCCAGGCTGAAGTCTCTCACCTGGTTTTCAATTTAACTTCTAGTTTTTTTTTAAATATTTAATTCAGCTAATTCTTTTTTTCTTTTTTTTTTGGTTGACATTTAATGAAATTTCTACTTTTAGTAATAACAGCCATCTTGTATGGAGAGTGTGGCCGTTACACATACTTTTAAGAGACGACCAACCAAAGAAAATTTTAGCTCAATGATTTTTTTTATCAAAATATGCATAATCGGTATAAATCGACTGAAAGGAGAATTCTAAAACATTGAATTTTATTGGAAAATGGAGAATATGTCATACTCATGATTTTTCAATTGGGTGTTTTTGGTGCAGATTTCGTAATTTAATATACGATCTATTTTAAGCAACGGGGGAATATCCAAATTTCGTGTTTATGCATAAAAAAAATATGTGTCTGACATGAATATAAACTTATGGGAGAAAATGTTAACCTTTCTGTGATAAATTGTTATAAAAATATAGTTATAAACATAAACAAGATTATCTACAAATGTTTGTCACTTATAAAGATAACCTTTGCAAATATTTAAACATCAAAGTTTATTATAGATTAAATGTACTTTGAGATCAGATCTGTACTAGTTTTCATATAGAGGGAAATGTTTTGAATGGCAGTTTAAAGTTCACAAAATATAACAAAAGAATAACATGTTTCGTACATGGACTATTTAAATTCTTACTGAAAGATGAGAATAAGGTGTCATTTGAAAAGGAATTTGAGGTTGGTTGCAAAGTTTGATATGCATGAACCGCATCAGTGGTGAAATTGTTAGTCCTGGTTGCGTCAAACCAAAGACAACTTCTACTCTAAGCATGCAATATCAATGAGTATGAGTGATTGGCTCGTTATCAGGATTATGCGTTCGAGTGTAGCCGTATGGCTGCTAATCAACTGTTGTTTCAGTGGGCTATCACTATAAAAATCCATATATGTTTGCAAATAGTAGAAATTCAAATTGCTCTCGCCATATGAAATAGCTGGGAAAATAGGTCATTTAAAATAAAGCAACATTCACTCACTCAATATGCCTGAAATACTGTCAATACTAAAACCCGGACGGCATGGAATTTGTCCCTGATTCGGTCTTTAACGTGGAGGGAATGCAGTACACTCAACCCAAAGCCCCAAAATACCACGAACCATAATATACCCAAGTTTGAGGATATGGACACCCTATGTAACAAGAGTAAAATAAACTGAATATAAAAACGGACGTAATCGTCTACTAGAGCGCCTGTTATTTATTCTGCCAATAACCCACTTCCGGACAAAAACCGGATTTCATACAGTTCCGTTCTAGTAACCCACCACCCTAACACCACGGAATCTGTGTGATGATCTTGAGTAACCCTTTATCTTATTTCTTGTTTTCCTTTGAATATTCTTATTTGAACTATATTACCTGATTTTCAAAGAACTAATTTAAGAAGAAAATTAACGAGTTTACACACACACAAAAATCATATAATCGCCTTGTGATCCACTATTTATAATTCATATGTTGGCACTGGTGCAGTCGTCAGTTACATAATCATGCATATATCTACATGGTTAAATTGATAGATCAATAGTAACATGCAGTAAAATATGGTGTACAAAAAAAACTATCTAGTGAGGGAAAAATGTTGGTTCTGCCACCAGCCTCATGTCAGAGTTATAATTGCAACATTAAGGTTTAATATATAAATGGCAAGAATATTCTTACTGCGTGGTGGGTGGATATATAAAACATCGTTGTCCATCCTAGTTGAGGGTGTGTGGAAATTGAGAGGTATCTCTTGACATTTCAAGATGGTGCGTGGTGGTTGGGTATACTAAAGGCGTCCGACGCTTTGGCTTCTTATTTGCTTAAAATTATAAATTGGTGCAGTTTAAACAGACCATTTTTCTGGGCAATTGAAAAATTTAAATGCGAAAAGATAAAAATTCTTACGACATGTTTGATGATACCAAATGGGGAAATTAAAAGCCGTAAATTGAAAGACAGTCAATACAATGGCCAAAAGAAAAATTATAAACAATGATCTACAAAACACTACACAGAAAAATAAAGATCGAGCGACACGAAGCCCACTAAAAACTGGGGGACTCGGGCTCCTGTTTCTGTTTGATATAACAATAACTTGAAATACCTGAAATTAATGTTTTCTGATGAAATTTCTCTTTTCAGAAAATGTCGAATTAGGAAGTTAAATGGTGACGTGGTCTATATTTTGCCACGATTATAATCAATACTGACGTGTTATATCTCTAATATTAGACATATTAATCTTTAAATTCAGTGCTTAAACCTATTCAATATTTATATAAAAATTAAACTCAAAATTATTAGTAAGTTAATTAGTTTTATATAGTTTTTAGAAGGGTACGGAAACCCGATCGATTCGCCACCATAAAAACTAACTAGAGGCTCACTTGAGCATGTATATAGCAATCACTTGATTATTCATCAACATTTTATATGTTTTATGTTGAATCAAGTCTAGATTTTGAGAAATACATATTTTATTAATTTCCATATAAAGACCCATGATTAAAACTATTTCATTAATGAAAACGTAGATATCTAATTTAGTGCGCACGACGTGTTTCTGCTATAACTTTCATTAAAATCTGGCTTAAAATACAAATTAAAAACATTGGTCGTTGGTCCCTGTTATTCCTCTTATATCTCTCAAATGATGAAAAGCTACAGCATATCTGTTGCATCACTTCAGACAGCAACTATTAAAAAGTATCAACTGAAAACACTGGACGCAAGGAAAACTTAAAATACGCAGAGCGAAACATAATACGACAGCAGCATATCGACAAAGGAAAGTTGACCAAACTTGTATATAATAAAAAAAACCAGTATGGCTACATTATTATGCTTGAAACAGTAAATTGCTGGCCACAATATTGTACTGAACAGAGTAATATGCTGGACCCAGTGTATTTTAGATATATATCTTCTGTTACTTTTTCATGATTTGATTGATTTTTTTGTGATTTAACGCCACTTTCAACAATATTTCAGCTATATCATGGCGACCAGTTTTAGTGGTGGAGGAAGCCGGAGTACCCGGAGAGAACTACCGACCATGGGTAAGCAGCTGGTAAACTTTATCACTTGCGGCTGCGAGTCGAGTGCACCCTTTTTTGTGATTTACAAAGCCGGACGCGAATCCACGCTGTATTGGTGATATGCGTGTATGAGTTGTTAGATCCAGCGACCTAACTCATTGAGCCACCCGGGCTTTTTCAAATGTTAAATATGCCTTCCAAATAAATATAAAAAAATATATATGAAATTTCTGAATTTGAGTCCCGTTTAGACCCCTTTGAAATAAAATAGCAAAATATATTTGTATGGTTCATCAATGACCCATAAAGATTATCATTTGGTAAAAACCTGCATTAAAACTCGAGGAAAAATAAGAAAGCTCAAATGCAGCTTTTGTTGGCACAATTATGTTGTTTATCTCTAAAACCGTAATATATTGAGGAAATTCGTCGACATACAATCGGAAGCTCTCGGTGCAATCATTTGAAATTAAAAAAGATATCAAAATTGTATGGCAAATAGAAATTATATATACCTTGCAAACATGCGAAATTTCGGAATTTGGACCCCTTTTTGGATATAAAATAGCCAAATAAATTACAGGCCATCAATAACATATTAAGATTATGCTGTAAAGATAAATGCCTTGATGAAGATAAAAATTAGAGACTATTTTACACGAAGACCAAAAATTGAAGTAAAGAACAGCAATATTGTTTTTTCCCTTTTACATTTCACAGTCACAGTAGAGCATTCAGTAACGAGGACAGCCAACGTACTAAGTGTGACATGGCCCCGAACCCACAGTTGAGCGGTATCCTTTACTTATGGACATCTTTGTAGTTTCGATGTCATTTGGCGTATATAATTTTATTTCCCATATGTGGGGCTAACAACAAAATATAAAAAATAGAGTATACTTTTACACGTATCTGTATTCACTATCATTTCTAAAATAAAACACTGATGTTTTAGATCTTTTATATGTCCTACAATTTCGAAAGTTGGATACAATTGTAGCATTATATATAAAAATATATCGGCATATAATTCCCTATATGGAAAGATTTGTAAATTTGTTATCAAAAACAAAAATACACATTTACAGTGTCCCCTTAGATTTTAATGCCAAATGATTCAATAATACTTGTATTTCGTACTTACAGAAGGTAGTAAGTGTAAATATAGGATATTACCATGTACGTTATTTCGTATTTACAGAAGGTGGTAAGTGTATATATAGGATATTACCATGTACGTTATTTCGTACTTACAGAAGGTGGTAAGTGTATATGTAGGATATCAGCAGGTACGTTATTGATTTTACGTTCAATAAGCAGAGTAAAAAAATACACATGCTATGATATTGTATTTCCTAAAAGGTCAAACCAGCTTTTTTCATTCACTACTCACTGTAACATGAGTGGTGCCAAAAGAGGAGCACGAACTGTTCACTCTTTTGGAGTACCTGAGTTCATCCCCAGTTTAGTGTAGTTGATCTCGTTCATGTTGTCCAAAAACATGTCGTCATTTTTTAGTTCCGTGTTGTGATGTCTGCCATGTTATGTAGCAAACTTCCAGCAGCATCTGCATATATATATCTCTCTCAGCTGATACGATATTCCTGAGCTTCTGGTTCCTACCAGGATTTCCTGGATAGAGGGTTGCCGCTAACAAGGAGGCTACTGAACAAGGGTTCCTATTGGGTAAGTTGAAGTCATTACTTCGTAACTTTTATTTAGAATTAAATAAACTAAAAATCTTTAAATGGAAGCTTATTCACTTTATTTTACCATGCAAAGAACTGTTAAAACAATGGAGAATAGTAAATGATAGTGAATGTCAAGTGTGTAAAGAAAATGAAAATTACAAACACTTTTACTTTAATTGTAAATACAACAAAACATATTGGCAAGAGGTAAAAAAAAATGACAAAAAACTTTATATAGGAGATCATGTTTTTAACCTGGAAACTCTTGTGTTTGGTTACAAAATATATGACCAGGCATATTTTGACCTCAACCTGCTTATAACCTTAATATTTTTTTCTATATATAAAGCTTATTATATTTCAAATCAAAAACAAAAGATAGTAGATATATTTAAAATTTTTAAGGATGAGGTAAATAATGTGTTCGATACAAATACTTTTAGACAAGTCAAAACAGGTAATTTCATAAGCAAAGCACATGTATACTTAAACAGCTGATATATCACATGATTTCAGAATTCTTGTAATGTCACGTGATTGCACATGTGGGGAAAAAATCAATAATTGAAACATTTGTTTAATCATTTATATTGCAGTAAATTCAATACTTACGTATCAAAAATAAAACCCTTTACATCTGATAGAAGCAATCCATTCAATCATACATATCATTTTCAAACAATTAGAAAATAACGCAAACTACCACCAAAAAGCAGCATGTACGAGTATGAACAATTAACCTTTCGACCGTGATCGGTTTGAAAGTGTCAAAAAATCCGGATACGGTCAAAGCAAAAAGCATGTGAAATCACCATAGATAATCATTATAGATTTAGTTAGATATTCATAATTACAATATATACTATAAATTATATTTAAAATGTAATGTTGTATACTAACATTATTTATTTTGAAATAAGCTTCACTAAATAGTAAATCCCTTGCTATTTAGTTATTAACAAATAGGGATACTAGGTAAAAGCTGTATACCTAGTGAATTGTTAACAGCAATTTAGTGCAATAAAAATTATTTGTGTTTAAAGAAAAAAAACAAACTTTTACGGTCGCCAACATGACTTGGCTGACCGTTATGGAATATCTGTGTCACAAATGACCACGGATATGTTCCATTTATCGTAAACGATCCCAAATATATGCATGTCCTTTCCTCATTCATGACTTATGACCGGGTTGTTGCTAGATTAACACTACGGGTGTCATTAGTTGAGCAGGAACTGTTTACACTTCGGAGCACCTGAGTTCACCCTCGGTTTTTAGTGGGGTTCGTGTTACTTTATCTTAAGTTTTATGTATATGTTTTGTAGATCGTTATTTATCATTTTGCCCCTTTTCTGTTGGTCATTGTGTTGTCTGTCCTCCTTCGACTTACGGATTTCGATTACCCCTTTGGTATCTTCAAACTCTTCTTCCGCTTAAAAATATGTTCGTGTCGTATTTACTCATGTTATTTGTATTCATTTACGTATCCTGGTCTCGAAAACGATTTTCACTTCCTGTACCCTTCGATTTGTAATGCCAAAGGATTTAATAATACTTGCATTTACAGAGGGTAGTAAGTGTATATATAGGATATGATCATGTACGTTCAAGTTCTCTTATCAGAGTAAAAGAAATACAAATGCTATGTTATTGGAGGCCTTAGCAGAGTACAAGAAATACAAATACTATGTTATTGGAGGCCTTAGCAGAGTAAAAGAAATACAAATACTATGTTATTGGAGGCCTTAGCAGAGTAAAAGAAATACAAATGCTATGTTATTGGAGGCCTTAGCAGAGTAAAAGAAATACAAATGCTATGTTATTGGAGGCCTTAGCAGAGTACAAGAAATACAAATAATATGTTATTGGAGGCCTTAGCAGAGTAAAAGAAATACAAATA
>MJUT01040580.1:327445-363329 GCA_002080005.1 Gigantidas platifrons | reverse complement strand
TTGTCTGTTCTTTTTCTTTTGGCCATTGTGTTGTCTGTTCTTTTTCTTTTGGCCATTGTGTTGTCTGTTCTTCGATATTCGGATTCTGATTTCACCTTTGGTATCTTCAAACTCTTCTTTACTCTAAAATCGTAATATACAGAGAAATCCGGAAGCTCTCGACGCAATCAATTCAAAGAAAAATACATCAAAATTGTATCAAAAATAAGAATTATTTATATCTTCCAAGTATGCGAAATTTCGGAATTTGGAAATCTTTTGGATATAAAATAGCAAAATACATTATAGTCCAGCAATAAAATATTACGATGATAATTTTGCAAAGATAAATGCCTAAAAAATGGATGAAAAATACAACTGAGAGACAATTGTAGACTTAACACAAATTGAAGTAAAGAAACAACGCTTTTATTACACTTCTACATTTTACAGTCGAAGTAGGGTCTTCAATAATGATTGATTTGATTTGATTTGATTTAACGCCACTTCCAGCAATATTTCAGCTATATCATGGCGACCAGTTTTAGTGCCGGAAGAAACCGGAGTACCCGGAGAGAACCACTTGCAGCTGTGAGTCGAGTGCACCCTTTTTGTAATTTACAAAGCCGGGCGTATTAGTGATAGGCTTAGTGATTAGTGTATGAGTTGCTAGGTAATCCAACTAACTCATTGAGTTCGGTGCCTTTCAATAATGAGGATAACCAATATACTAAGATAAACTTGGCTTGGTCCATAGTCTGAAGTTGAGCGATACCCTTTACTTCTGTCGATAAATACTACATTCGGGCATCTTTGTAGTTTCGATGTAGAGTAATCAACAAGAAAACAAAATTAGAGTATATTTTCACATGTATTTGTATTTCCTATCATTTCCAAAACAAAACATGGATGTTTTATATGTTTTATATGTCCTACAATTTCTAACGTGAATTACATTTGTAGCCATATATACAGCACCGGGTTACGATTTTGTGGAGCCCCAGTGAAAATTAACAAAAGCGCGAATTTCGGATTCTTGAAATCCGTTTATTCAGCTTTTACAAGATAATGTCGACATTATGCTGACGTAGATGAGTACAAGTGTATCACAGCACAAATAAAAGAGAAATTGTGATATTAATGGAGCCCTTTTTAAAGAGATAATTCAGAATACTATTACTTTCATTCTGTATTTACAAACCAAGTAACTTCTCACTGTAAATTAAGCCCACTTAATCTCTGGAAGCCCTCAGCAGACGGGTGTCCTATGACTGCAACCGATGAAGCCCATGTCTTAGTAAGGCACTGTATAATTCCTTGTATGAATGATTGCGCAGCTTTGCTATCAAATTCAAAAGTACAGATTTCCATTGTACTCTTGGATTTTCATGACAACGGATTCAATTTGAATTTCGTACTTATCAGGTACCTTATTTCGTACATACAGATGGTAGTAAGTGTATCAGGTACGTTATTTCATACTTACAGAGGGTAGTAAGTGTATATGTATTATCTTATATTATATCAGAAACCCGGCATGGATAAAAACTACTGTTTGATTGAATTTATTGTATATATGTCATACACTGATACATAGAAAGTTGCAAAATGTTGTTTATATGAAAAAAAGATCGATGTTAAAAAAAGGGGGGGGGCAACATAGGGCCCTGTCCACACGTACATGTGGTAGGATATTTTCAGGTATGCTATTTCGTATTAATTAACAGAGGGTAGCACGTGTATATTTAACTGTTCACTCTTCTATAATATCCGAGTTCTCCCCCTGGTTTTAGTGGAGTTTATCTTGCTCATGTTGTCTAATTCATTTTTTTAGTTCTGTGTTGTGATGTCTGCCATGACTTCCGCTTAATAACAATGTTCGCTTCGTCTTTAACTCGATGTGTTTTGCATAGTGGTTACGGTTAACTTATGTTACTTGTATTTATTTACGCATCCTGTTGTCCAAAAATGACTTCCATATCAGATGATGTCCGTATTGTTTAACAGTAACACGATGTGTGTCACTAGTGGAGCAGGAACTGTTTACCCTTCCGGGGCACCGGCGTTCGCCCCGTAGTTTTAGTGGGGTTAGTGTCTCGCAATCTCTAGCTGTGTGTGTGTCATTTTGTCGTCCATCGTTATCGTTTTGATCTTTTTCTTTTGGTCAATGTACTGAATAGAAATAAACGTTAGAGAATACCGAAAGGCAAACAACAATGGACAATCCAGAGAAACTGGTAACAGGGTAGACAAGACGTAGATAAACAAAACAAAAACACAACACAATATGTGTGGGACACCAATATATACAAACAAACACAAATAAGGTATATAATACATGAACCCTCCTACAGACAGCTGGAAGAAAAGACGAACCGAACATCGTTTTTATGCGGAAATCGTAACGGACATCACAACACAAGACACATAATAGGACAACATAAAAAACTAAAAAGGTGAGCAACACCAACCCCACCAGACAACCGAGGATGCAGTCAGCTACTCGTGAAGGGTAAGCAGTCCTTCTTCTTATAAGACACCCGCCGTGTTACTCATATATACAGTCAAGTCCAGTAAAAGTCTTGGCAGTGATAGAGGAAAGAAAACATCTAGGTAAACAGCAAAAGATCCATTGACATGGATATTTAGTAACGGTTAACCAGAATGTGATGACGGCCGTAGCACTTTTGTAGGGATGACCTCAACCTAGGAGCCACTACGGCGTCTGGTTACCTATTTGGTATCTTCAAACTTGCCATTGACAATAGCAGGGTTCTTTGATAGTTACATTTATATACATGGAACCCTGTTATAGTACTATACCTGAAAGGATATCAAACCTCGCTATTTTGGTTGCCTACTTCATTGTAAGATCCTCCGATATCAAATTTGATTTTAAAATTGAGTGGCCAAGTGTACATCTACCTTATAAAATGTATTAGACATAAGTGGGAAACTGTAGGAGAAATGATCTGCAGAAGACATGTTCAATTTATATAGAGATTCTGAAGGAGGAACTGCTTACCCTTCCGGAGCACATGAGTTCACCTCCTGTTTTAGTGGAGTTCGTGTTACTCGATCTTTAGTTTAATATGTATGTTTTGTAGATCGTTGTTTGTCCTTTTTCTTTTAGCCATTGCTTTGTCTGTTCTTCGATATACGGATTCTGATTACCCCGCTATTCTTTCTCCACAATATGGACTTGTGAAACAATATACATGTAATCATATTCTTATAAATGAACACATGAATATCTTCACTAGGTGAATACACAACCTAAAACATGTGAAAAATCTAGCGACGGTAAAACCTATATGACGAATCTGTAAACTAACTGTAACGTTTATTGGGACATACGAATGAACGGACGGCAATTAGGTGAAGCAAAATTGTTTATGACATACATAATATTTATCGGCAAGATACTAGTAGTGGAAAACAGGAACGCTTTCCTTTGTTTTCATGGTGGTTCGTAGCGTATTCGGGAGAAGATAGAAGTGTTCTAGATTTCATAAAAATGTTACCCTTATTTTAATTACGCCCTAATACTTATTTAGATTTTCATTTTTAATTTAGGTTTACCTCCATCAGTCATAGAGTTTTCAGCCTTTCATTGTTGGCACTGGCTACGATTACTCGGATTTACCTGGATTGGGTAATAATAACGAAAAATTAAGATTACCTGAAAGACTAAGTACCATAATACAATTCCGGTTCAGGAACATATTTCACGGATAAAATTGGGTAATCGTAATTTTATTTGTTAGAATTACCTGGTCTTATTATTACCCGCAATCAGGTCTTTTAAGGATACATGCATCATTTTTGTTTCTTTTGAAATTGATACAATCGTGTGAAATTTTAGAATTAAAGTTGTTTCGTGTTGTTCATACAACGTTAAATATGCCCAAATTATTAGAATTGCGTCTATAAGACTTTATTTGAAAGATTTCAACTTGGAGATAATCTCATTTCTTTAATTTTCAGCTATGTTAAACTGGATCCTAAGAACAGAAGTAAATATCATAGAAGTAATGGATGGGACAACACAAATTTCGGCGGACGAGCAGATGGTTGTAGTCTTGCCAACAAAGATTTTAGATGAAAAGATTAACTTAAACAGAATTTAAAAACATTTTCACGATTGATGGATGGAAATGTCTAAAAAAAATAATAGTAAAACAAAAGGAACAGTCGAATGGAACTGTTCAGTCTGTAAAATTGATGTTCGTCTTTATGCATCCATAGTTTGCGATGGATGTTTAGAGTGGAACCATGCATCTTAATTAAATGTGATGGCCTCAAAGCGCCACCAAAATTCACGTACTGGCTATGCAGACAGTGCTATTACAAAGGAAAGTAACTTGATAATTTCTTATGTAATTCCATCTTTGTAAATATATTTACGAAGCATATTTCATATCTTTTGATGCATTGATTTAAAATGTATTATCAATTACAAATGGATATATAATAATAATAATTCTTTCAATTCTTTATGTCCAATAATGAAATCCCTAGAACTTCCGGGTAATAATAAGACCAAGTAACTCTAACAAATAAAATTTCGATTACCCGATATTTTCCCGTGAAGAAATAGGTTCCTGAACCGGAATTGTATTCCGACACTTAATCTCTCATGTAATCTTATTTTTCGTTATTATTACCTAATCCAGGTAATCGTAGCCAGTGCCTTCATTGTTTTCTTCCCAATTATATTGCAATTGAGCGACACTGAACAATTAACCGCAATAAAGGTATGCTCAAAATCGGAAGAACGGAAAGTGAAGCAACTGAAAAATATCTAGGAGAAAAACGCAAAACGCTAAAGGCCCCAAACAAGACACAAAATTGCATGACATATGAAATAAACAAGGAATAGGTGCAGGGGGAGGAGCTGCGGCAAGGGAAATAATTCCACTCTCGACTTTACAAAGTGGGGCACCATGTTTTTGTTCCCTTGTAAAACTATGTTTTTTGGCAAACAAATTTCAGATAAAGCTGAAATCTTGTCATGGATGTTATTTTGCTTGTAAGTGTTGAAAACTTGACACCCCACGCACACATACTATCCGATCCACTCCTACGCCTCTGGGTTACACTAGCGGAACGGGTACTACTTACACGTTCGGAACACATCTGTTACCCCACACGGTTTTTAGTAGTGTTCGTGTTGCTTGATCTTTAGTTTTCTGTGTACTGGTTTGTCCACTCTTGTTTGTTGGTTTTATTTTTACTCAATGTATTGTCTGTCCTTCGATTTACTGCATTGTATTATTATTACCCTTTTCGTATCTTAAATAAGATCCAGATCGATTTGGATCCAGAGACCGTAATTCATCTCTACAAAACCTATGTTAATCCAGTCTTACTTTATGTTATGGAACACATAGAAACACAGCGTTGGAACAAATTGAAAAATTCCAAAAGAAAATGATAAAACAACTACTGTCCTTTCCAACTAACACTCCTGACCCAGCCGTATATCTGCTAAGTGGAATTATGCCTGTCGAAAATCAAATACAAGTCAAAATATTGAATTTCTACAACAATATCTGCAACCAATCTGAATCTTTCCTAGAAAAACAACTCGCAAGAAGAAAACTATCCGTAAAAACCATGAACAGTAACAGCTGGTTCATATACGATCTTGAAAGTGCCACACACTACCTGGACAATCCTTTATCGAAAGCTGAATGGACACAACTAATCAAAACCAAAATTCAGCATTCTGTTAAGCACAAAATATCGACACTTGTACCACTATATAGCGGACTAAAATATATAGATACAACAGAATATTTGCCTGGAAAGATACACCCTTTACTAAAGCTAACATGTATTTCAGCCAGAGAAGTGAAAAGAATTCCGGTAAAACTCAAAATGCTAACTGGTACCTACATATTACAACCACTCCGAGCTAGGATATATAGAGATGTTCAAAGTGAACAATGTGTTGCCTGCAATAAGGAAACATAAACCTTAGAACACATATTGCTACACTGTACATCCCTTGATTATATAAGAACGCAAGTGCTACGTGACATTAATATCACACTGGTGGAAAAAGTATCTACTAATTGGTGTCAACTATCAACAACTTCAAAAATGCAACTTTTATTGGACATTACCAAACTAAAAAGAGACATGAAAATGGACTTAGAAACGACTACACTAGAATTCCACACAAAAAGACTCCTCTTCCTACTACATAGTGCTAGATCCAGACATATAGAGGCAACTACTGCAAAGACAAACTAGGGAATGGGGGTCTGGGGTTCGGCCATGTCTTGAATTCAAAACTTTCAAAGTTATTTTAATATTGATCCGCCTATAGTCGCGTCTGCATACCGGAACGCAAACCTGTGACAAAAATAAAAGTCTTACCTTTTAACTGGATTTTAACATTTTAGTGCTGATTTCATGTTTTATATTATATCGCAGTGATACAGAACATTGACTTGTTATTTTAAGTGCTGAATTATTTTTATTGGATATTGTACATGTGGTACAAATTAAGAACTTTTAATTATGTGATTATATATACAACTCTAGCTAACGCGCAGTGCTCGTTTTACCTTTTAAACCTGCCATAGTCGTGTTAAATTTTTTATATAGACTGTAAATAATAAAGTGACGGGTATTATAGTGTACATATTCATGGTGATAGTGACTCATTTTAGTGCTTTAACTGTACATAAATCGCAACAGTTTTAATGGATTTAATTTTACCAATACCGTGTGTGATAAGATCCGTACTGTGATTTTATCTTATTTTATTCTATTCATTAACGAATATTCCGTGTGGACTGCACAATTAACAAATCTGTAAATATTGGTGGAAGGCGTTAGACATACCATGGTATGGTTATCCTTTAAAGGATGCAAAGACACAGAGGTAAGGTAAGGATTGTATGAATAAGTCTCATGTATTTCTTTAAATCACAAATCATTAGAAAATGATCGTCTAGGTTGTTTTATGATTCTATTGACCTCTTAAAACTAAGTTATGATAATGTGATGACTTAACTACTAGAAACCCTTTCTTCTGAAGATTCCTTGTTATCACCAACCCAATATTGTGTCATGATTCTATTGCCCTCTTGTAACATCAAACATAAAAGCAATATCACTATGATTTACAACTAGTAACCTATTGGTAGATCTTTCATAATCAAGCACCTTTGGTAACACTAGACCATCCTTTGAAGACAATAGCTGTCTATGACGTTGTCCATCAGGGGAGATAACCACGACATTGATAGAATCACGACCGGTAACATACACGTTTCCATCATTGTCTATTGAGATACCAAGTGGAAATTTTAAAACACGTTGATCTTTGAATTCCCATTGTGTTGTACCGTGTAAATCACAGCACGTCACAGTATGTGTGTTACAGTTTGTGTAGTACAGTTTGTCTCCAAATGTTGCTACGTAATAAACGAAAGTCATCTCTCTCTTGATGATATCACTTACAGATTTATCATTGAGGTTTAACCTCTTTAGTCCTTTACTCCAAGCACAGTAATATATTGTTCTACCTCTAATCGCCATACCACAAATGTTAGTATCCATGGAGATAGTTGTCATGACTTTTTTACTTTCTATGTCTACTAAAGTTATACATCTTTTAACATTAAGTCCAGATGATACAGCAACGCCATTGTTCTCTTTAATAAAAAGTGTATCATAAGTACGGGATCCTGTGATATCTTTACCGATTTGGAATAATTCTACTCCTTCTTTATTCAAAAATGTTACAATATTTTTTTTATGGCATGAAAATACCATTCCACCATTTGGAAGTAAAGAGCACCCCATGATATCCTCTCCCTTTGTGCTTACCTTTTGTTTCAGATTCAGTTGTATATTGTCAACTGACATAGGTGGCAGATCAGCTACAATTATCTGGGCTTGTTTGTCCTTTTTTCTAACAAAGGTTAACTCACAAGGCTTTGATTCAACAACTACTTCTCCAAAGCTTTGAATTCTGGTGGTTAAGTTCTTCAGAAACTTATCTATATTGCATGATATTTTGGTTTGTTTAAGACTGTCACTGTTCACTAGAGCATGTAAACACGTGTCTTGGGCTTCTACATCACTCCCTATTTGCTTCAAGGCCAGAAATGTTTGCAGGTCTGATGCATACTGTTTTATATTGACCATGTTTGTCTTGTATTCACTCAGTTCTTTCTGTTTCTCATCTAAAGATACCATCAATTCACTTGTTTTACTGGTTACTATGGTTACAGCTTTAGTCAATTCATTCAGCAGATCTTCTTGTAACTTGTCAAGATGATTATTGATTTTCCCCCTAAGTTCCCGTATGTCATTTTCAATTATTTTTTTCTGTTCTGTAACAGTAACTGAGTTGTTCTCTCTGTTTTGTCGAATTTTGTGGATATTTTCCATCATTTCATCAATTATTTGTTCTGTTTCATTGAATTTATGTGACGTTTTCACATTTTTAACTATTTTTTCGAGAATATTAAAACCTTTGCATTCGCTATGATCTTCCACAATACAAATTCTGCAACAAGGACACCCATGCTCTTTACAGTATGATTGTAACCTTTCGTTGTGCTCGTTGCAGAACTCTCTAATTTCTAAAACGAACGACGGCAACTTTTGATATTCAGAAATAGGTATGCTGCTATGGTTTCGGGAAGTGTTCAATAAACTGTGATACTCTGAGCAGTCGATACAGAATCCTTGATCACATTCTGGACACCAGATTTCTGATGGCTTAGAAATATGGCGAACATCACATATACCACAGGTAGATGGGGAACTCGTCATAATGGTGATATCCTGAAGTATAATGTTTGTGTTCAAATTCAAATTTAATTAAAGTTTTAAATTCCATTTTAATTATATGCCAACAAATACTAAAATTAATGTATTAAAATGAGATTTTCAGTTTGCACATTTCATTTTTGTTATATATTGAAATTTGAAATTGGATTTTCCCACTGAAGTCTGGTGAAATTTTGGTTCAGTTGTTACATATCATAAGATATGAATGTGAGTGTTTACGACGTGCGACGAACACCAAGTGGCAACTGCACACCCTTTTGCCAAATGAGCTTAAAAGCATAAAACAATTAATTTCATTGAACAATGACGATAATCTTTTCAATCTGTCACACTCATGAAATTCGAATTGTCATTTTTGGTCCAGATTTTTTAACTTAGTAATTTGTAACAATGAGAAAAATAATCAAAATTGTGTGTTAATGTAAAAAAAATAGGACGTTGACATGAACATAAACCTATGGGAGAAAATTTTAACCTGTCTGATATAAATTATATAGTACAAAAAAATATTTATAAATATAAACAAGATTATTCTCCACTTATAAAGATAACCTTTACAAATATTTAAACATAAAAGTTTATTATAGTTTATAGATTAAATGTATTTTGAGATCAGATCTATACTTGTTTACGCATAGAGAGAAATGTTTTGAACGGCAGTTTAATATAATAAAAAAATAGCAAGAAAAAAAATAGAATTCGTAATAGAAACATAGATATCAAATTTAGAGCGCACGACGCGTTTCTGGAATATTGACAGGGTGTATCTTTTTGTCTGTTGTTTGTAGATGATGATAAAGTATAAGGATTCACTATGACTGAAGGGTAGTTTATATGTAGTCGATATGATGGGTAGACGGTGATGCTCAGTAATCGACAAATGTCCTTGACTGGCAATCTGAAAATATCCAAAACCAAACTGTAAAGTTTTCTATGTTTATTGTCGTGAAGCAAAATGCAAAGTGATTTCATGAACATTATAACAGAATGATAAAAAATTAATACATTTTAAAGTAAACTATTGTTTTTCTGGTATTCCATATAAAATATACAAAATGTGTAATTGTTTATATGCGGCGGACAGATATAACACCTAAAAGATGAGCAAGGTGGTAAATAGCATCATTAAGCATAATGATCATCAACTTGTTTATATAATTAATAAACCTATAACAGTCTTGTTACTTCGCATCCTTTTTGCAATACACACACATCAAATGTTCATGTTTAAAGAATGAAAGTGATTGTTCTAATTGGTAATTTAAACTTTATAAATAATCTTTCTTCATCATGCTTTGCATATGAACATATATATTATTTACAAACAACCAAACAAAAGAACTACACCTATCCTTATAATATGAAGGGGGAGATAACTCTATCTCCTTGTTAAAGTGGTTATGGGGGGAACTAGCGTTTATTTAAGAAGGATTATCTTCAACATTAATTGTGATTAAACATAGTGAGTTATTAATCATGTATATGTTCATGTCAAAGGTAATGGCGATATATCTGAAATATCCTCAACCACGACAAATGTGCAAATTAATATAAGTAAACAAATGCGAGTGACTGTGATTTCCGTGGTGTAAAAGTGAACGGTCAGCCATAATTATGGTTACATTTATAGAAATTCTGCCCATAGGCTTTGGACGACACGACCAAGTCTTACATATATGGCAATCATACTGTGTCTTAAAAACTTGACTTAAATGTTTGCGTCTTTTCTAACTGTAACTTGTTAAAAATGGATTATCGTTCTTGAATAAAATTGTTTCGACATTCTCTGTTCAATTGATACATACCATATATTTATAGACTATATTCATTTTTATGTGTATTCAAAGCAATTACCCACATAAATACAATTTAAAATTAATACAATAAAATGATTGGACTAACAATTATGTAACATAAAATAATCTTTCTATATACATTGATCAATGTCACTTTAATTATTTAACTCCTAAGTTACTTAATGCCTCAAAATCAAAATTTAGAACTGAAAAAGTTCCTTTTAAACACTTCAGTAATAAAATCTGGAAAAGTAAGTAATAAGTATCCTTAACAAAATAAATATTTCTATTATACGCAAAACCAATTTTTTTTTTTAGAATAATAATTAAAAAAAAATCTAAGTTATAGACTCACCTGAAAATATCCAAAACCAAACTGTAAAGTTTTCTATGTTTATTGTTGTGAAGCAAAATGCAAAGTGATTTGCTTCACAACACTAAACTTGCAATTTTGAATTTGGACTATTTTCAGGTTAATCCAATCAAATTTGAAGGTTTTTGTAAAAAATTGGAACTCGTGTATATATGGTTTTTGTAAAAAGTCGGAATTTGCGTATGAATCTATAAAAACATTTAGCGTGGTTTGGTCAGACATGTATTTTAATAAAATTATCAAACATTGGCATTAGCAATACAATGGGAACCTAATTGAATCTTAATCCCACTGTTTGTCACCTGCCAAAGTTAATAGACTCTAGTGTCTATTTCTTAATCCTACAAAGGAAATTGTTCTTTATCTGTAAAGTGAGAAACTTTTAATCTTAAGATTGCCAAAATTCCTAATTTTGTATGTAATAAAAGCTTCAAAATGTTACACTCTTATTGAATAAAATAAATTAACAAATTGTAGGAATAATAAATATATACTATTATGGTTACTAAGATACACAAATATAAAAAAAAACAAAAATAATAACTTTGCCCAAAAATGTTAGAATTACATGTAACCTTATAAATTATATTATTGATTTAATACATTGCTTCTCTCCAGCAATGAACAATTAAGGAAAGGTGCACTATGACAATATCCTTCATCAGGTACGCTTAAGATCGAGAAATTGGAAAGCCAAATAATTTAAAGTTTTGGGAACAATAAAACCAAAGGGGCTAAACAGGATAGCCAAAATCGTATTTATACTATTAAAATTTTTCAAGAAAAATGAGAATATGTACAGTGCCATTAGATAAGTAATTTGCGGTTGGGTGCAAAGTTCGATATGCATGAACCACATCGGTAGTGAAATGGGGAGCTATCGTGACCGTATCGAGTGCGGTAGATCATAGGTTCGATTTCCGGTTGCGTCAAAACAAACACTACTTCTACGCTAAGCATGCAGTACCATTGAGTATGAGTGTTTGGCTGAGAAGCAGGATAATGTGCTCGAGTGTAGCCACATATCTACTAACCGAATGTTGGTTCAGTGGGCTATCACTGTAAAAATCCATATTATGTTGGCACGTAGTAGAAATACACATTGCTCTCGCCATATGATATAGTTCTGAAAATAACTCATTTGGCGTAGAAAAGGCAACATTCACTCACTCAATATGCCTGAAATAATGTCAATCCTAAAACCCGGACTGGACTTTTCTGATTCAGTTTTAACGTACATGGGACGTGGTATAATGGTATTTTCAAAGCACGCTCAGTCGTTTTCTATTAAAACTTAATACTGAAGCTTTGGTGTCTTATTTGATCAATACTATAACTTTATGTAGTTTAAGCATATCATTTTCTGCGCAACTGAAATTTTTTAATGCGAAAATATTTTTAATTATTAATTTTTGGTGTTTTAACACCACTTTCAGTAATATTTCAGCTATATCATGGCGACCAATTTTAGTGGTGGAAGAAGCCGGAGTACCCGGAGAGAACCACCGACCATGGGCAAGCAACTGATAAACTATATCACTTGCGGCTGCGAGTCGAGTGTACCCTTTTATAATTTACAAAGCCGGGTGCGAACCTACGCCGTATTTGTGATAGACTTGTATGAGTTGTTAGGTAATCCAACTATCTAAGTCATTGAGCCACCCGGGCCCGTAATGCGAAAAGATAAAAATTCATATGACATGTTTGAAGATACCAAATGGGGTAATCAATCAAAAGCCGTAAATTGAAGGAAAGACAATAGTGAGACAAACAATAGTGAATACAATGGCAGACGACAAAATGACAAAATGACAAATACTAAACTACAAAACACTAAAACTAAAGATCGAGCAACACCAACCTCACTGAAAACCGAGGGACTCGGGCTCCTGTTTCTGTTTGATATAACCACAACTTAAAATACATGAAATTAATGTCTTCTGATGAAATATCTCAAATTCAGAAAATGGCGGATGAGGAAGTTAAATAGTGACGTGGTTTATATTTTGTCACGATTATAATCAATACTGACATGTGACTTCCCTAATAATAGACACAGCGATCTTTAAATTCAGTGCTTGAACCTATTCAATATGCATATACAAATTAAACTCTAAATCATTATTTAGTTCATTATTTTTTTTTCAGAAAGAACGGAAACGGGATCGACAAAGAAACTAGAGGCTCACTTGAGCTTGTATATCGTTCACTTGATTATTCATGATTTAGTGATCATTAAACTACGTTCTTAAGAATTGAACTCAAAAATTATTTTTTGGTAAATTAGTTTCTAATTGTTCTTTATAGACAGGAAGGAAATCATATCGACTCTCTGAGAAAGAAAATAGAGACTCACTTGAGGTGGTATATATCGATCAGTTGATTTTTTTTTTATAAACATTACTTGATTTATGTTGAATCAAATCTAGATTTTATTAATTTTCATATGTTTAACTTTATTTCATTATAGAAAACGTAGATATCAAATTTAGTGCGCACGACGCGTTTCTGGAATAACATTCATATTAATTATATTCATTATAATATGGTCTAAAATTAAAAAAATAATAATTAGCAATTGGTTCCTGAATTTTCGTCTCATATCACTAAGATGTTAAAAATTGTACAATATACCTGTTCAAACACTTCAGACGGAATTATTCAATAGAAGCCAACTGCAAAAAAAACTGCACGCATGCGAAATTTAATGTAAAGGGCTACGCAGGACGAATCATGATACGACAGAAACATATCGACACGGGATAATTGAACAAACTAGTGCATCAATAAAACCAATGTGGCTGCAATATTTTGCTTGAAACAGTAAATTGCTGGTCACACTATGGTACTGAACAGAGTTATATGCTGGACCCACTGTATTTGGAATATGTGTCTTCTTTTACTATTTCAAATATGTGAAATTTCCGAATTTGAGTCCCGTTTACACCCCTTTTTGAAACAAAATAGCAAAATATTTGTATGGTTCACCAATAAACTGTAAGGAGGATCATTTGGGGAAAACCTGCATTAAAATTAGGTGAAAATTAAGAAAGCTCAAATCCAGTTTTTGTTGTCCCATTGGAAGCTAAGGGTGTAATCAATTCAAAGAAAACAATGCATCAAAATTTGGTGAAAGCTAAAAATTCTATATACCTTCCAAATAAAATAGCAAAATAAATTACGGTCCAGCAATAACATATTAAAATCACAATTTTGCAAAGATAAATGCCTTAAAATTGGATGAAAAAATCAAAGACACAAATTGAAGTAAAGGAACAGCGCTTATTTTGTTGATTTACTACATTTTACAGTCATAGTAGGGTGTTCATTAATGGGCTTAACCAAGATACTAAGATAAGGGTGACATGTGACATGCCCCCCCCCCCCGTAGCTTGCAGTTGAGCTGTACTCTTTATTTCTGTCGATAAATACTCGGGCATCTTTGTAGATTCGATGTTATTTGGTGGATAGAATTTCATTTCACATATGTGGGCTTATCAATAAAAAACCAAAATTCGAGTGCACGCATACATGTATCTGTATTTACTAATTTACTATCATTTCTAAGATAAAACACTGATGTTTTAAATGCTTTATCTGTCTTACAATTTCGAAAGTGAGATACATTTGTAGCCATATATGCAGCACCGGGTTACGATTTTGTAGGCCCCTGGGCTAGAGATACTGCGAGGCATCAGAGATAATTATCAAAACCACTCATTTTGGATTCTTGAAATCCGTTTATTCAACTTTTACCAAATAATGTTATAATATTATCAGGTACGTAATTGATTTGAAGTTCTCTACGTAGAGTAAAAAAAAATACACATGCTATGTTATTGTATTTGTTACAAAGTCAAACCGGGTTTGTAACAAGAGTGGTGCCAAAAGTGGAGCATGAACTATCCACCCTTCTAGAGTAAGTTTTTAATGGAATTTATCTTGTTCATGTTGTCCATGTTCACCCTTCTGGAGTAGCTGGGTTCACCCCCAGTTTTTAGTGGGGTTTATCTTGTTCATGTTGTCCATGTTCACCCTTCTAGCGTAGCTGAGTTCACCCCCAGTTTTTAGTGGGGTTTATCTTGTTCATGTTGTCCAATAAAATATTATTGATAGATCCGTGTTGTGAAGTCTGCCATAATATGTAGCAACATTCTAGCAGTACCCATATTTGGAATATATATATCTCAGCTGATACGATATTCCAGAGCTTGTGATTTCTATCAGGATTTCCTGGATAGAGGGTTGCCGCTAACAAGGAAGCTACTGAACAAGGGTTTCTATTTGTTAAGTTGAAGTCGTCACTTGGTAACTTTTACGGTCGCCGACATGACTTGGTTGAGCGTTATGGTATATCTGTGTCACAAATGACCATGGATATGTTCCATTTGTCGTAAACACTCTCATGTCCTTTCCTCATTCATGACTTATGACCGGGTTTGTAACTAGATTAACACGACGGGTGTCATTAGTTGAACAGGAACTGCTTACTCTTCAAGAGCACATGAGTTCGTCCCATGTTTTTAGTGGGTTTCGCGTTACTCGATCGTTAGCTTTATGTGTATGTTTTGCAGATTGTTATTTGTCCTTTTGTTCATTGTGTTGCCTGTCCTTCGATTTACGGATTATGATTATCCCTTTGGTATCTTCAAACTCTTCTTCCGCTTAAAAATATGTTCGGTTCGTCTTTATTCTTGTTATTTGTATTCATTTACTCATGCTGGTCTCGATTTTCATTTCCTGTACCCTTAGATATGTATTGTATTTGCTAAAAGGTCAAACCAGCTTTTTTCATTCACGACTCACCGGGTTTGTAACAAGAGTGGTGCAAAAAGTGGAGCACGAACCGTTTACCCTTCGGAAATAGCTGAGTTCACCCCCAGTTTGTAGTGGGGTTTACCTTGTTCATGTACAATACTATATCGTCATGTGTTAGTTCCGTGTTGCGATTTCTGCCATGATTTCCGCTTAAAAGGGTGTCCATATTGTTTAACAGTAACATGATGGGTGTCACTAGTGGAGCAGGAACTACATACCCTTCTGTGACACACGAGTCCCCCCTCGTTTTTCAGGGTGTAGACCTGGGTTACCCTAAAATTTTCCCATCAATCATTTTTTTTTTTAATTTGCACCATGGAATAGGTATGTCTAAATACATTATCTGCCAAAGTTTCAAAAATTTTCACCGTGCCGTTTTCACCATAGCACATCCTAAATATAGCAATTTTGGGGTTATTCTGGACGCCAGATGGTAATACTAGTTTCGGAAGACTCTAATAGATATGCACATTTATTTCTGATTGAAAGGAAATATTTTGGCTTAAATACACTTGAGAGTGTTGTTGTTGAATAAATATGAAATATCTAGCATATCTGAATATCCTGTTTGGAGATAATCACGGGCAAAACAGTGGAAACTGCAAAAAAGGGGGGATGCCCTGAGGACCACCTTGGTATGAAAAATCGGATTAAAAACATTCCTGTCATTTAATTTCCAAAACAAATAAATGCTACACTGAAGAAAAGACATATAGACATCATTGCACCAAATTATACAAACTTTGACAGTCCGATTTTTAAAATATTTAAATTTATGTTTTTCATGGCACCCAGAAAAAAAATGAAATTGTCGAGGAAAGTTACCACACACCCATCTTTTGCTATAGTTTCTTTGTGAGATAAAAAAAATAACTAGTTACCAATACCAAAAAACTTTTGAATTCTTATAATTGCCACAGTGGATGTCCAAATTACCAAATGACTGCATTTGTCTTTTTTTTATTTTCAGGTCGGATGGGGAGGGGGAGGGATGGTTTGAGGGTGACTATACTTGATTAATTCATTAAAAAAAAACACAGACAGCCACCCAGTTGTATTGTTAAATTCCTTTAAATTCTGTCCTCCAGTTGTATTCGTTTGATTCTGATTATTCTTTATTTGTCTTAGGAGAAGGGAACGGCGGTAAGAGGATCAGATAATATTACAATTTTTTTCCCAAACATAGCTTTCTATTTTTTACTACCGTATAATTTGCTCTATAGTTTCATAATATCTAAGATTCTGATGAATATATTTATTTTCTGTTTTTTTTTTTTACAAATCCTTGAAAATCAATAGAAAAAGGTTTACATTTCTGGCATTTTTGACAACATATTTCGATGAACATTTTTTCTGGGAAGAGATATTTCAATTTTTTGTGGGCATATAATAATAACACACTGCCTGACACTGGCATAAACAGCAATGAGATATTAAAATACAAGGAGCACAGCTATGGAAAGGTAAAAGGAAAAGGAGTCATATTTTTTAACTGGCCAAATCCAATGTAAACAATCTTTATCACCAAGAAGTTTGGAATTGAGGTGGAATTTACAAACGCACAGATGATCATGTATTTGAGAAGACACTGAAAATAGAGTTATCTCCCATACCCCAGGTCTACACCCTTAATGGGGTTCGTGTGGCTCAATTTTTAATTATCTACAGAGGTTAGTAAGTGTATATGTAGTATATTATCAGGTACGCTATTGATCTTAAGTTCTCTATGCAGAGTCACAGAAATGCAAATGCTATGTTATTGGAGGCTACTTCACCAAAGCTTTGAATGCTGGTGGTTAAGTTCCTCAGACTCGTATCTATATTGCATGATATTTTGTTTTTTTTTAAGACTGTCGCTGTTCTTTAGAGCATGTAAACACGTGTCTTTGGCTTCTACGTCACTCCTTATTTGCTTCAAGGCCAGAAATGTTTGCAGATCTGATGCATACTGTTTTATATTGACCATGTTTGTCTTGTATTCACTCAGTTCTTTCTGTTTCTCATCTAATGATACCATCAATTCACTTGTTTGCCTGGTTACTATGGTTACAGTTTCAGTGAATTCATTCAGCAGATCTTCTTGTAATTTGTCAAGATGATTATTGATTTTCCCCCTTAATTCCCGTATTTCATTCTCAATTATTATTTTCCGTTCTGTAACCGTAGCTGAATTGTTCTCTCTGTTTTGTCGAATGTTGTGGATATTCTCCATCATTTCGTCAATCATTTGTTCTGTTTCAATGAATTTATGTGACGTCTTCACGTTTATAATTACATTTTCAAGAATGGTTAAATCGTTGCATTCATTATGATCTTCCACGATACAAATTCTGCAGCAGGGACATCCATGCTCTTTACAGTATGATTGTAACCTTTCGTTATGCACGTTGCAGAACTCTCTAATGTCTAAAACGAACGACGGAAGCGTTTGGTATTCAGAAATAGGAATGGTGCTATGGGTTCGGGAAGTGTTTAATAAACTGTGATACTCTGAGCATTCTATGCAGAATCCTTGATCACATTCAGGACACCAAACGTCTGATGGCTTAGAAATATGGCGGACATCACAAATACCACATGTAGATGGAGAACTCGTCATAATGTTGATATCCTGAAGTATATTGTTTGTGTTCCAATTCAAATTTAAAGCTTTCAATTCCATTTTATTTCTATGCCAAAAAACACTAATATTCATTTATTCAAATAAGATTTTCAGCTTGCACCTTTATTTTCTATTTCTAACATATTCTCTGTCCTACACAATAATTCTGAGGTTTCTGCGTTTTATCAATAGAACGATATTTATTTTGACAATCAGACGCCTGCAGTCTCTCACCACGCTTTCAATTTAATTTCTTTTTTTTTAAGTCAATTCAGCTAATATTTTTTTTTGGCCATTTAATGAAATTTCTACTTTTAGTAATAACAGCCATCTTGGATGGAGAGTATGGAAGCTACTCATTATTTTAAGAGCGGACCAACCAAAGACAATTTCAGCTCAATGATTTTTTTTTATCAAAATATGGATAATAATAATAAATTGACTGCATAATAGGTATAAATCTATTGAAAGAGAATTTTCAAAGAATACCCAGAAGAAACATTGAACTACTCATTGTGAAGCAGCTGCAATTTATATTTGAGTTGTTTTTGACTTAAAATGAAGCAGTAATCAGTTATTCAAGACATTTCTATTCCTGATCACCATGGTGAGCTGTACTGTCGGACACAGATATGAAGAGAGACCACGCATTGTTCAGTTGTTACAGAGGACAATATTTAAAGGTAAATGTTTACGACGGACGACGGACAATAAGTGATGGTAAATGCTCATCCTTTGGCCATGTGAGATAAAAAAAAATAATCTAAGACATTGAATTCAATGGGACAATGAAGACTATGTCATTGAATTTGCGTTTTTGGTCCAGATTTCGTAATTTAATATATGTTCTAACAACAGGGGGGAATCAATTTATTAAAAAAAAAATTACTATGACTCTGACATCAACATAAACTTATGGGAGAAAATGTTAACCCTCCTGATATCAATTATTATAAAAAATATATTTAAACAAGATTATCTACAAATGTTCTCCACTTATAAAAATAACCCTTACAAAAATTTAAACATCAAAGTTTATTATAGATTTTAAAATGTATTTTGAGATAAGATCTGTACTAGTTTACATATAGAGAAAAATGTTTTGAATGAAGTTTTAAGTTCACAAAATAAAACAAAAGAATAATATGATTCGTACATAGACTATTAAAATTCTTACAGAAAGATGAGAATAAAGTGCCATTGAAAGAGGAATTTGATATTGGGTGAAAAGTTCGATATGCCTGAACCACATCAGTGATGGAATTGTTTGTTAACATGGTTACCTCCAGTACCACCTATCGTGAGTTTAAACCCCGGTGAGGTCAAACCAAAGACTATAAAACTGGTAGATGTTGCTTCTCTGAACTAGGCCCATAGTATGAAGGAGTAAGAGCAAACACTGGCTGGCTCGGAATCAGGATAATGTGTTCGAGTGGAGCGACATGTCTGCTAACGGACTTTTCTTTCATTGGGATGGGACCATAAAAATCTAACTAAGTGTATTTGTCCAGCACAATACGGACATCATCATCTCATCGAAGTGCAAATTGGTATCGCCATGATATAGACTAGCTGACAACTTGGTATCGCCATGATATAGACTAGCTGACAACTTGGTATCGCCATGATATAGACTAGCTGACAACTTGGTATCGCCATGATATAGACTAGCTGACAACTTGGTAGCGCCATGATATAGTCTACCTGACAACTTGGTATCGCCATGATATCGGTTAGCTGACAAACTTGCTCATAAAGTGGTAAACAACAATCACGCAATGGCCATTTTCAAAAGAGAACAAATATGAATATAAAATGTCTGTTTGATATAAAAACAAATCAAAATACCTGAAAATAATGCTACGTGACGAAATATCTCAAATTCAGAAAATGGCGAATGAGGAAGTTAAATGCTGACGTAATTTATATTTTGTCACGATTATAATCAATACTGACGCGTGAATTCCCTAATAATAGACCTAGTGATCTTTAATAATAATTCTTTAGAAAGGGCGGTAACCGGATCAACAGAGAAACAAGAGGCCAACTAGAGCTTGTTAATCGATCACTTGATTATTCATGGTTTATGTTGAATCAAGTCTAGATTTTGAGGAGAAAAAAAGTATTTTCATAAAGAGCCTGGGCCATTTTACCGCTGTTTCATTTCACTTGTCAAAATCGATTTCTTGTGTTATTTTTAAATCATTGGATGCTATTTAAAGAGATACAAACGTCATGAATTTTACCTGTGAACAGGTATTCCCCCAGCTGCAAGGCCACAACTATTGTTGTCTTCGTTAAATAATTTTTCATATATTGTCTATTAACGACAGCAATGTTTACGCTATTTCTGAACAAGATTGACATGTTTAGCTATCGTCATTAAGAAAAGAGAAACATAAGGCTCACATGGAAATATAATATATCAAATAAGATCAGACATAAAACCATATGTATTCTTCATATGAAAGTTTAAAATTATTCAAAATGCATGTGCTTACCAAATATATATATTTCGTGAACATTTGGCAATATCTAACGAATAACCCATGGTTCTGAATGAGACACATGTGAATATTTGTAGACTGTGCTCATCAATAAAAAATCATCTGAAGCGAAGCTTAAGTCCATGGGTTTTTTTTTTACAGATGATCAAACGGTGTATGTGTACACTGTCATTTGTCCTGAATCAAAACGAATTATTTGTTAAGTTAAGTTTTGCTATGGAGCCGCAACCAAAAGGAATTTGCAGCGTCACGGCACACTATTGATATTAGACCGACACAGGTCAAGATACAATATATGCACCGGCCGACAACTGAAGTCATATATTCTTAGTATGGACAACACCGGACACCAACTGGTACAATCAGACCTTTTGTTTAATAAATATAGACATTCTGGCCTTTTCAGGTATAGCTACAAACGGACCTCCAGTTGTTCTGCATACGGCACAAATTCTCGTAGTTTTACCAACAGTAACGATTGGAAGTGTAATACATGTAGAAGTTGCACCTGAGGGTGGTGATTTATGCTGATCATTTTTCGCCTTTTCTTTGATTTTTCCATTACTATAAAACGCTTGTCTACATTGAGTACAAATAATTCCACTTTCAAGAACATAATTCCCTTGACTTTGAAAATATTCTATTTGTTTCTCACTTATTTTCGTGGTTTGGCCTTTTTTATGTGTATGGCATATACAACACTTGGTTTTCATTGTTGCTGTAGTAATTACACACGGACATATTTATGTTTTGGTCGACATTTTATGGAATTAAACTTATTGTTTATGTTTGTAAAGTTTTGCAGAATGTAATTGTAAACAAACTCATGGGAATAGGAAGTATGCTTTGATATACATAAGGACCGGGCATAATACTATAAATATAAACAAGATAAATATAATTCATGCCAACTGGTGTATTTGCTTAGCTTTCATAAAGTCAAGTTTTCACCAATTATTTTATTTTGACAAAAAAAAATTACAGCTGTTGACAAGACCAAAATCACACTTCACTTCGCAATTACATGATATCGACCCATCATACCGATTGAGCTACCAAACTCATACTAATCGTGGCGAAATTACATATACATATAGCTCATAGGTAAGTGCCCTGTGCGTTTTTTTTTTTCTAAAAAGTTGATTTTTCTATATCTAGGACCTTGACAACCAAACTCAATTTTTGTTGAGGGTTAAAAGATATATAGAAGATTTTAAAAAACCATACTTCATGTTGGTTGTGCAGGTTCTTCATATGGGATTCCCTGTTCCAAGTGCCTGAAATCCTTGGAAAATGTACAAATTACGATTTTGTTGGTTTTTCATGGTAGTTTTTCTCCATTTTAATGACCATAATATATGACAATTGTACACAAAAATGTCGAACAGTATTTTTACTTCTTAAATTCATCATTTAATACCACGTAGTCAATATGTTTGAAATTGGCACTCCTAGTGAAACAAAATAAGGGGAAAGTGGCCCATCCTCTTTTCATATAAGATCCTATGTTTTATTCATTACGATATGGCTTAAACATTAAAATAAAACATTTTGGCCATGGGTTCATGTTTGTCCTATCATATCTCTGAAATGGTAAAAGCTACAAGAAATCTGTTGAAACACTTCAGGAATTATTGAAGAGATATCAACTGAAAAAAACTGGACGCAAGCAAAACTTAAAATAAAATAAAGGGCTACGCAGAGTCAATTATGATACGACAGCAGCATGTCGACAAGGAACAGTTGAACAATTGCATATTAAAGGAAAGTGTGGCTACATTATTTTGCTTGACATAGTAAATTTTGGACAAATAATGAGCTGAACACGGTAATTTGCAGGAAACAGTAATTTGCTGGACAAACTGTATTTTGGATATTTGCCTGCTTTTACTATTTCAAGTATTAAATATGCATACAAATATGGAAATTACCGAATTGGGCTTCTTTTAGATCCTTTTTCGAAATAAAATAGCAAAATAGTTTCATGGTTCATCAGATATCCATCAAGATAATCATTTTGCAAATACCCCCATCGGTAAAATAAGATGAAAATAACAAAGCTCAAATTTTCGGATTAGGCCCAGTTTGTTGGCCACTTTCGGTTCCATTCCTGCCAGTAACTATGTGTACTAGATTCAACTTTATGTGATAATGTTAGTCAATGACATGGTGTACTAGATACAACTTTATGTGATAATTTTAGTCAATGACTAGGTGTACTAGATACAACTTTATGTGATAATGTTAGTCAGTGACTAGGTGTACAAGATACAACTTTATGTGATATTGTTAGACAGTGACTAGATGTACTAGATACAACTTTATGTGATATTGTTAGTCAGTGACTAGGTGTACTAGATACAACTTTATGTGATTATGTTAGTCAGTGACTATGTGTACTAGATATAAATGTATGTGATAATGTTAGTCAGAGACTAGGTGCACTAGATACAACTTTATGTGATAAAGTTAGTCAGTGACTATGTGTACTAGATACAACTTTCTGTGATAATGTTAGTCAATGACTAGGTGTACTAGATACAACTTTATGTGATAATATTAGTCAGTGACTAGGTGCACAAGTAACAAGACACAACTTTATGTGATAATGTCAGTCTCAATGACTAGGTGTACTATATACAACTTTATGTGATAATGTTAGTCCGTGACATGGTGTACTCCATACAACTTTATGTGATAATGTTAGTCAGTTATTAGTTGTGCAGGATACAACTTTATGTCATAATGTTAGTCAGGGACTAGGTGTACTAGATATATATGTGTACTAGATACAACTTTATGTGATAATGTTAGTCAGTGACTAGGTGTACTAGACAAAATTGTATATGATGTCAATCAGTGACTAGGTGTACTAGATACAACTTTATGTGATAATGTCATGCAATGACTAGGTGTACTAGATACAACTTTATGTGATAATGTTAGTCAGTGACTATGTGTACTAGACACAACTGTGTATGATATTGTTGGTCAATGACTAGATGTACTGGATGCAACATTATGTGATATTGTTAGTCAATGACTAGATGAAATACATGCAACTTTATGTGGTAATGTTAGTTCATGACTATGTGTACTAGATACAACTTTATGTGATAATGTTAGTCAGTGACTATGTGTACTAGATACAAGTCTGTGTGATAATGTTAATCAATGACTAGATGTATTATATCCAACTTTATGTGATAATGTTAGTCAGTGACTATGTGTACTAGATACAACTGTATGTGATAATGTTACTTAGTGACTATGTTTACTAGATACAACTTTATGTGATAACGTTAGTCAGTGACTATGGGTACTAGATACAACGTTATGTGACAAAGTTAGTCAATGACTTGGTGTACTAGATGCAACTTTATGTGATAATGTTACTTAGTGACTATGTTTGCTAGATACAACTTTATGTGATAACGTTAGTCAGTGACTATGGGTACTATATACAACTTTATGTGTTAATTTTAGTCATTGACTAGGTGTACTGGATGCAACTGTATGTGATAATGTTAGTCATTGACTAGGTGTACTGGATACAATTTTATTTGATAATGTTAGTCAGTGACTATATGTATTAGATACAACTTTATTTGATAATGTTAGTCAGTGACTATGTGTACTAGATACAACTTTCAGTGATAATGTTAGTCAATGACTAGGTGTACTAGATACACATTTATGTGATAATGTTAGTCCGTGACTTGGTGTACTAGATGCAACTTTATGTGATAATATTAGTCAGTGACTATGTGTGCTAGATGCAACTTTATGTGATAATGTTAGTCAGTAACTATGTGTACTAGATACAACTTTCAGTGATAGTGTTAGTCAATGACTAGGTGTACTAGATACACATATATGTGATAATGTTAGTCCGTGACTTGGTGTACTAGATGCAACTTTATGTGATAATATTAGTCAGTGACTAGGTGTGCTAGATGCAACTTTATGTGATAATGTTAGTCAGTTATTAGATGTACTAGATACAACTTTATTTGATAATGTTAGTCAGTGACTAGGTGTGCAGGATACAACTTTATGTCATAATGTTAGTCAGTGACTAGGTGTACTAGATATAATTTCATATGATAATGTTAGTCAGTGACTATGTGTACTAGATACAATTTTATGTGATGATGTTAGTCAGTGACTAGGTGTACTAGACCATATTTTATATGATGTCAATCAGTGACTATGTGTACTAGATACAACTTTGTGTGATAATGTCATGCAATGACTAGGTGTACTAGATACAACCTTATCTGATAATGTTAATCAGTGACTAGGTGTACTAGATAGAATTATATGTGATATTGCTAGTCAATGACTAGATGTACTGGATGCAACTGTATGTGATAATGTTAGTCAGTGAGTAGGTGTACTAGACACAACTGTATGTGATATTGTTGGTCAATGACTAGATGTACTGGATGCAACTTTATGTGATATTGTTAGTCAATGACTAGATGAAATAAATGCAACTTTATGTGGTAATGTTGGTTCATGACTATGTGTATTAGATACAACTTTATGTGATAATGTTAGTCAGTGACTAGATATACTAGATAAATCTTTATGTGATAATGTTTCTCAGTGACTAGTTCTACTAGATACAACTTTCTGTGATAACGTTAGTCAGTGACTATGTGTACTAGATACAACTTTATGTGTTAATGTTAGTCATTGACTAGGTGTACTGGATTCAACTGTATGTGATAATGTTAGTCAGTGAGTAGGTGTACTAGATACAACTTTATGTGATATTATTGGTCAGTGACTATATATACTAGATAAACCTTTATGTGATCATGTTAGTCAGTGACTATGTGTACTAGATACAAATTTGTGTGATAATGTTAATCAATGACTAGATGTATTATATCCAACTTTATGTATAATGATAGACAGTGACTATGTTTACTAGATGCAACTTTATCTGATAATGTTAGTAAGTTATTAGGTATACTAGATGCAACTTTATGTGATAATGTTATTCAGTGACTATGTGTACTAAATACAACTTTATGTGTTAATGTTAGTCATTGACTAGGTGTACTAGATACAACTTTATTTGATAGTTCTAGTCAATGACTAGGTGTACCAGATATAACTTTATGTGATAATGTTAGTCAGTGACTTAGTGTACTAGATACGACTTATGTGATAATGATAGTCAGTGACTATATGTACCAGATACAACTTTATGTGATAATGATAGTCAGTGACTATGTGTACTAGATACAACTTTATGTGATAATGTTAGTCAATGAATAAGTGTAATAGTTAAAAGACACATCTTTATGTGATAATGTCAGTCAATGATTAGGTGTACTAGATACAACTTTATGTGGTAATGTTAGTCAGTGACTATGTGGACTAGATACAACGTTATATGATAATGTCAGTCAGTGACTAGTTCTACTAGATACAACTTTATGCTATAATAATAGTCAGTGACTAGGTGTACTAGATACAACTTTATGTGGTAATGTTAGTCAGCGACTATATGCACCAGATAAACTTTATATGACAATATTTATCAGTGACTTAGTGTACTGGATACAACTCCATGTGATAATGTTAGTCCGTGACTAGTTGTACTAAATACAACTTATGTGATAAAGTTAGTGACTGTGTACTAGATACAACTTTATGTGATAATGTTAGTCAATGACTAGGTGTACTAGATACAACTTTATGCGATAATATTAGTCAATGACTAGGTGTACTAGATACAACTTTATGTGATAATGTTAGTCAATGACTAGGTATACTAGATACAACTTTATGTGATAATGTTAGACAGTGACTAGATGTACTAGATACAACTTCATGTGTTAATGTTAGTCAGTGACTAGGTGTATTAGATGCAACTTTAAATGATAATGTTAATCACTGACTAGGTGTACTAGATATAACTTTGTGATAGTGTCAGCCAGTGACTAGGTACACTAGATATAACTTTATGTGATAATGTTAGTCAGTGACTATGTGTACTAGATACAACTTTATGTGTTAATGATAGTCATTGACTAGGTGTACTAGATACAACTTTATTTGATAGTTCTATTCAATGACTAGATGTACTAGATATAACTTTATGTGATAATGTTAGTCAGTGACTTAGTGTACTAGATACAACTTATGTGATAATAATAGTCAGTGACTATATGTTCTAGATACAACTTTATGTGATAATCAATGAATAGGTGTACCAGATACAACTTTATGTGATGTTATTCAGTGACTAGGTGTAATAGATACAACTGTATGTGATAATGTTAGTCAGTGACTAGTTCTACTAGATACAACTTTATGTGGTAATGTTAGTCAGTGACTATGTGCACTAGATACAAATTTATATGATAATATTAGTCAGTGACTTAGTGTACTGGATACAACTCTATGTGATAATGTTAGTCCGTGACTAGTTGTACTAAATACAACTTATGTGATAATGTTAGTGACTATGTGTACTAGATACAACTTTATGTGATAATGTTAGTCAGTGATTATGTGTACTAGATACAACTTTATTTGATAATGTTAGTCAGTGATTATGTGTACTAGATACAACTTTATGTGATAATGATAGTCAGTGACTATGTGTACTAGATACAACTTTATGTGATAATGTTAGACAGTGACTAGATGTACTAGATACAACTTCATGTGATAATGTTAGTCAGCGACTAGGTGTATTAGATGCAACTTTAAATGATAATGTTAATCACTGACTGGGTGTACTAGAAATAACTTTGTGATAGTGTCGGCCAGTGACTAGGTACACTAGATATAACTTTATGTGATAATGTTAGTCAGTGACTATGTGTACTAGATACAACTTTATGTGTTAATGTTAGTCATTGACTAGGTGTACTAGATACAACTTTATTTGATAGTTCTATTCAATGACTAGGTGTACTAGATATAACTTTATGTGATAATGTTAGTCAGTGACTTAGTGTACTAGATACAACTTATGTGATAATAATAGCCAGTGACTATATGTTCTAGATACAACTTTATGTGATAATCAATTAATAGGTGTACCAGATACAACTTTATGTGATGTTATTCAGTGACTAGGTGTAATAGATACAACTGTATGTGATAATGTTAGTCAGTGACTAGTTCTACTAGATACAACTTTATGTGGTAATGTTAGTCAGTGACTATGTGCACTAGATACAAATTTATATGATAATATTAGTCAGTGACTTAGTGTACTGGATACAACTCTATGTGATAATGTTAGTCCGTGACTAGTTGTACTAAATAAAACTTATGTGATAATGTTAGTGACTATGTGTACTAGATACAACTTTATGTGATAATGTTAGTCAGTGATTATGTGTACTAGATACAACTTTATGTGATAATGTTAGTCAGTGATTATGTGTACTAGATACAACTTTATGTGATAATGATAGTCAGTGACTATGTGTACTAGATACAACTTTATGTGATAATGTTAGTCAGTGACTAGGTGTACTAGATACAACTTTATGTGATAATGTTAGTCAATGACTAGGTATACTAGATACAACTTTATTTGATAATGTTAGACAGTGACTAGGTGTATTAGATGTAACTTTAAATGATAATGTTAATCACTGACTGGGTGTACTAGAAATAACTTTGTGATAGTGTCAGCCAGTGACTAGGTACACTAGATATAACTTTATGTGATAATGTTAGTCAGTGACTTAGTGTACTAGATACAACTTATGTGATAATAATAGTCAGTGACTATATGTTCTAGATACAACTTTATGTGATAGTCAATGAATAGGTGTACCAGATACAACTTTATGTGATGTTAGTCAGTGACTAGTTCTACTAGATACAACTTCATGTGATAATGTTAGTCAGCGACTAGGTGTACTAGATACAACTTTATTTGATAGTCCTATTTAATGACTAGGTGTACTAGATATAACTTTATGTGATAATGTTAGTCAGTGACTATGTGTACTAGATACAACTTTATGTGTTAATGTTAGTCATTGACTAGGTGTACTAGATACAACTTTATTTGATAGTCCTATTCAATGACTAGGTGTACTAGATATAACTTTATGTGATAATGTTAGACAGTGACTTAGTGTACTAGATACAACTTATGTGATAATAATAGTCAGTGACTATATGTTCTAGATACAACTGTATGTGATAGTCAATGAATAGGTGTACCAGATACAACTTTATGTGATGTTAGTCAGTGACTAGTTCTACTTGATACAACTTTATGTGGTAATGTTAGTCAGTGACTATGTGCACTAGATACAACTTTATATGATAATATTAGTCAGTGACTTAGTGTACTGGATACAACTCTATGTGATAATGTTAGTCCGTGACTAGTTGTACTAAATACAACTTATGTGATAATGTTAGTGACTATGTGTACTAAATACAACTTTATGTGACAATGTTAGTCAGTGACTATGTGTACTAGATACAACTTTATGTGATAATGTTAGTCAGTGATTATGTGTACTAGATACAACTTTATGTGATAATGATAGTCAGTGACTATGTGTACTAGATACAACTTTATGTGATAATGTTAGTCAGTGACTAGATATACTAGATACAACTTCATGTAACAATGTTAATCAGTGACTAGGTGTATTAGATACAACTTCATATGATGATGTTAATCCGTGACTAGGTGTATTAGATACAACTTTGTGATAATGTCAGTCAGTGACTAGGTACACTAGATACAACTTTATATGATAATGTTATTTAGTGACTAGGTGTACTAGATATAACTCTCTGTGATATATGATAATGTTAGTCAGTTACTAAGTGTACTAGATACAACTTTATGTGATAATGCTAGTCAATGACTAGTGTAATAGATACAACTTTATGTAATAATGTTAGTCAGTGACTAGGTGTACTAGATAAAACTTTATGTTAGTCAGCGACTAGGTGTATCAGACACAACCTTATGTGATGATGTTAGTCCGTGACTATGTGTACTAGATACAACTTTATGTGATGTTAGTCAGTAACTAGTTGTACTAGATCCAACTTTATGTGATAATGTTAGTCAGTGACTATGTGTACTAGATACAACTTTATGTGATAATGTTAGTCAATGACTAGCTGTACTAGATACAACTTTATGTGATAATGTTAGTCAATGACTAGCTGGACTAGTTGCAACTTATGTGATAATGTTAGTCTGTGACTAGGTGTACTAGATTAAAATGTATGTGATGATGTTAGTCAATGACTTGTGACAGATCTGTAATTCTTTCATGAGTACTAGTGTTACCACCACCATTAAAATCATAACGATATAATTGACAGTCATATACGAGCAAAAACCACATCATTGGTGTAATAGTGGATCCTCGCTGTGAGTGCGGTAGATCATGGGTTCAAATCACGGTTGGTTCAAATCCAAGATTATTAAATTGTATTTGTTCCTTCTCCACTAGGCATGCAGTTTTAAGGAGTAGTAGTAGAGATTGGTTGGCTCTGAAAGCGAATAATATATCCGCGGTCTGTTGCTTCAGTGAGCAAACACTATAAAGATCATATCAAGCGTGTTAGTCTAGTAAAAAGCGGACATAGATATCATCTTATTGAAAATTAACTTGTTCCCGCCATGATATAACTGTCAGACAACAACCACCGATCAATCCTTCAATATCAAATATAATATATCTGCAAAACAAAACATTTCAATACTAGTCAATAGCTTACAGTGGTGCTTTGAGATGATGAATATATCATTAAAATACTTATATTAGGCATGACATATCGAGTAAACGGAATCTCTTAAGTCTCTTTTTAACTGTACAATGTTTTTTTTTGAAAGTTGATTAACCTGTGATATATTGTTTATTGCACTTGTGGGGGAGAGTTCGAATATATCAAATGGACAATTAGAATTAGAAAATTGACGAACAAACAATAAAATTGACCAAAAATGAAAAGTACAAAAACACACAAAAAACCAAACAATCGTCAACAAAATACAAAATTCTTGACTAAACATGTAAACACCATGTGGTGAACTTTGGTGCACCGATTGGACGAGGAGTTCCTGCTCCACTAGTGACACCCATCAAGTAACTGTTTTTAAAAATCAGACGATTAGTCATAGAATTCAGATGGAAAATGTCGGGATTGAGACTACGATAAACGTAACTGAAACATATCCGTGGTCGTTTGCTACAGAGATATTCCCTAACAGTTTAACTAAGTACTTATAATATGATGACTTGACATAAGTACTAGAAACCCTTGCTTCGGAAGCTTTCTTGTTATCAGCACCTTTATATCAATGAAATGCTTGCCTAGGTATGCAATACACAGAAGATACATTTACATCGTCATCTCCAGTTTTAATGCCAAAAGGATTTAAAAAAAACAGACTTAAATTGTGTTTGTCTATAATTTTGTCAATACATAGAGTAGTCAGTGAGTTTTTATATTTTTAAGCTTAATATTGAAATATTTTATGATTATTATAATAAACAATGAACTACATGAATTCTGGTGTTTATGTAATATATCTATTGTCCTCTTGTAACATCAAACAGAAAAGCAACACTTCTTTCATTTACAACTAGTAACCTATTGGTAGATCTTTCATAATCAAGTACACATGGTACTACCAGACCATCCTTAAAAGACAATAGTTGTCTATGACGTTGACCGTCAGGGGAGATAACCACAACATTGACAGAATCACGACCGACGACATACACGTTTCCATCATTGTCTACGGAGATACCACGTGGATATTTCAAGACACGTTCATCTTTGAATTCCCATTGTGTTGTACCTTGTAAATCACAGCATGTCACGGTATGTATGTTCCAATTTGTATAGTAAAGCGTGTCTCCAAATGTTGCTACGTGATTAACGTTAGACATATCTCTGTTAATGATATCACTTACGGATTTGTCAATGAGGTTTATCATCTTTAGTCCTTTCTTTCGAGCACAGTAATATATTGTTCTACCTCTAATCGCCATGCCCCAAATGTCAGTATTCATGGAGATAGTTGTCATGACTTTCTTAGTTTCTATGTCTATCATAGTTATGCATGTCCTACCTCCACCTCCACACGATACAGCAACGCTATTGTCTTCTTTAATATAAAGTGCATCATACGTGAAAGATCCTGTTTTATCTTTACCAATTTGGAACAAATCTACTCCTTCTTTATTCAAAAATGTTACAATATCTTTTTTGTAGCAGGGAAATACCATTATGCCACCAGGAAGTAAAGAACACCCTTCGTTTTGTTCTCCCTTTGTGTTTACCTTTTGTTTCAGATTCAGGTGTATATTGTCAACCGACATAGGTGGTAGGTCAGCTACCATTATCTGGGCTTGTTTGTGTTTTTTTCTAACTAACGTTATCTCACAAGGCTTTGATTCAACAATTACTTCTCCAAAGTTTTGAATGCTGGTGGTTAAGTTCTTCAGACTCGTATCTATATTGCATGATATTTTGGTTTCTTTAAGACTGTCGCAGTTCATTAGAGCATGTAAACACGTGTCTTGGGCTTCTACGTCACTCCCTATTTGCTTCAAGGCCAGAAATGTTTGCAGGTCTGATGCATACTGTTTTATATTGACCATGGTTGTCTTGTATTCAATCAGTTCTTTCTGTTTCTCATCTAAAGACACCATCAATTCCCTTGTTTGCCCGGTTACCATGGTTACAGCCTCAGTCAATTCATTCAGCAGATCTTCTTGTAACTTGTCAAGATGATTATTGATTTTCCCCCTTAGTTCCCGTATTTCATGCTCAATTGTTATTTTCTGTTCTGTAACAGTAACTGAGTTGTTCTCTCTGTTTTGTCGAATTTTGTGGATATTTTCCATCAATTCGTCAATTATGTGTTCTGTTTCATTGAATTTATGTGACGTCTTTACATTTTGAACTATTTTTTCAAGAATATTAAAACCTTTGCATTCGCTATGATCTTCCACGATACAAATTCTGCAACAAGGACATCCATGCTCTTTACAGTATAATTGTAACATTTCATTGTGCTCATTGCAGAACTCTCTAATTTCTAAAACGAACGACGGCAACTTTTGATATTCAGAAATAGGTATGGTCCTATGGTTCCGGGAGGCGTTAAGCAAATTATGATACTCTGAGCAGTCGATGCAGAATCCTTGATCACATTCAGGACACCAAACGTCTGATGACTTAGAAATATGGTGAACATCACATATACCACAGGTAGATGGAGAACTCGTCATAATGTTGATATCCTGAAATATATTGTTTGTTTTGCAATTCAAATTTAAAGTTTTAACCTCCATGCAAACAAACACTAAAATTAATTGAAGAAAATCAGATTTTCAGTTTGCACATTTCTCTTTTAATCCTAATATAGTTTATATCCTACACAAATATGAACAGAGAACACGCATGGTTCAGTTGTTGCAGAGGAAAAGATTTAAAAGTGAAAGCTTACGACGGACGACGGACATCAAGTGATGGTAAATGTTTACCCTTTGGCTATATGAGATAAAACATCTGAAACATTGAATTTGATGGGAAAATGAAGAATATTTCATGGAATTCGCGTTTTTTGGTCCAGATTTCGTGATTTAATATACTTTCTAGCAACGGGGGGAAAATCCAAATTTCGTGTATGTGTAAAAAAAAGTACTATGAGTCTGACATGAATATAAACTTATGGGAGAACAAGTTAGCCATTCTGATATGAATTATTACAAAAATATATTTATATACAAGATTATTTACAAATGTTCGCCACTTATAAAGATAACATTTACAAATAGTTAAACATCAAAGCTTACTATAGATTAAATGTATTTTGAGATAAGAACAATACTAGTGTACATATAGAGGAAAATATTTTGAATGGCAGTTTAAAGTTCACAAAACATAACAAAAGAATAATATGATTCGTACATAGACTATTATAATTATTTCAGAAAGATGAGAATAAAGTGCCATTAAAAGAGCAATTTGATGTTAGGTGAAAAGTTCGATATGGTTGAACAACATCGGTGGTGAAATTGTTAGTTAGCTATCATTATCTGGGTTTGCTTGTCCTTTTTTCTAACCAAGATTAACTCATAATGCTTTGATTCAGCAACTACTTCTCCAATTCAGCTGATTCTTTGTTTTCTTCAATTTAATGAAATTTCTACTTTTAGTAATAACAACCATCTTGGATACACAAAATTTTAAGAGCGGACCAACCAAAGAAAATTACAGCTCAATGATTTTTTTCATATCAAAATATGGATATTTGGTAATAATTGACCGAAAGAGAATTTTCACAGAAAAACCAGAAAAAATAATTGTGATGCAGCTTCAATTAACTTGTTTTCGGATCCCCTTAATTAATTCATATTCATTACTATTGTTGTATTTAAATTGTTGTACTATATTCATATGTATTGATTAATAAAATATGTTTACACTAATTAAATTTGGATTGATTTTAACTTCAAACTAAGCAGTAATTAAAAATTTAAAAAAATATTTTAGGAACAGTGACCATCTTGAACAGGGGAGAATCTGTCGCACACAAATATGAACAGAGCACACGCATGAATCGTCCCTGACAAGGTTGGTTTTCAATGGATTCCAATGAGAAGATTCAGATTTTTTTTTTTATCAAAATCTGCCCAATTTACATAATCCGAATAAATAGACTGAAAGAAATATTTCACCGAAAAAGGCGGAAGAAATGTTGAACTACTTATTGTCATGCAGCTGCTATTTATATTTGAAATAAAGCAGTAATAAGTAATACAAAAAATATTTTCAGTAACAGCGGCCATCTTGAACGGAGATCTTGGCTGTCAGACACAATTTAAAAGGGACCATCTCAGTGAAATCTGGTTTAATATAGGTTCAGTTGTTACAGAGGATAAGATTTAAGTGTGAATGTTTACGACGTACGACGGACACCAAGTGATGGCAAATTCTCACCCTTTGGCCATGTGAGCGAAAAAAAATCTAAAACATTGAATTTCATTGGAAAATGAAGAATATCTTTTAAATATGTCATACTCATGAAATTCGAATTGGTGTTTTAGCACAGATGTCGTAATTAAATATACTTTCTACCAAAAACAATTCGTGTAAAAGTAAAAATAAAAATATCTGGTGAAAACATATACTATGACTCTGACGTCAACATAAACTTATGGAAGAACATGTTAACCTTTCTGATATAAATTATTTAAAAAATATATTTATAAGCATAAACAAGATTATTTACAAAATGTTCGCCACTTATAAAGATAACCTTTGCAAATATTTAAACATCAAAGTTTATTATAGATTTTAAAATGTATTTTGAGATAAGATCTGTACTAGTTCACATATAGAGAAAAAATGTTTTGAATGGCAGTTTAAAGTTCACGAAATATAACAAAGAAATAATATGATTTGGAAGCATGGCTATTTAATTTATTACAAAAAGATGAGAATAAAGTGCCATTTAAAGAGGAATTTGATGTTCGGTGCCAAGTTCGATATGCCTGAACCACATCGGTTGTGAAATAGTTAGTAAGCCTGCTCGACTCGGGTGTTGTATATCATGGATTCGAGTTCCGGGTGTGTCAAACCAAAGACTGCTGGTGTCAGTGGGCTAGCACTATAAAATCCATATATCAGCTTATCGAAATAAAAATTACTCTCGCCATATGACATAGCTGTGAAAATAGCTCGTTTGGAGTAAAAGAAAGGCAAAATTCACTAAAACCCGGACTGAAATTTGTCTCTGATTCAGTCTTTAACGTGCAGGGAACGTAATACTCCCCAAACATGGGCCTACTATGCTTCACGCTCATGATAATCTAATGAACCAAGTGAAGAGGACGTCCTTTATCTGCCACCTGAGGTAATATGATGGGTACCTCTGTGTGTTAACCCCTGGGAATCGTAACAAGTCAAATACAATAAGGTATTCAAATGGTAAAATGCATTTTTT
>MJUT01040580.1:276634-300458 GCA_002080005.1 Gigantidas platifrons | reverse complement strand
GACCTTGTCCAAAAAATAGGGGGAAACGTAACACATGCTCTTTCCGAAACCCGCGGATAACACTGCCAAATGAATCTTTTCTATCCAACATATTTTGTATTATTTCTTTCTGCTCTGATTTGAGCTGTAGATGGAACTGTTTGTCCTGCAGAATACGCTTTATATCGTCTTGTATGTTTGTTTACATATGCTAATTTGGCGCGCTGCATTTAGTAGCTCCCATCATACAATGCGTTGCTATCATCTTTCAGTTAGTATCGCGAGATCACGTTAAAAAAATGGCAGTGAAATGACCAAATCGGGTGTAAGAAAAAAAACGTGCTGTAATGGAGTGTAACACCACTCTCTGAGGGTAAGATGGTTATGAATGAATAGAAAAATGATTGGTGAAGCGATATATATTAGAGTTTTGGATAGAAAATAAAATCTGATAGCCACAAAACGTGGAAATGTGACTCTCTCGAGTGTGTGAGAAAAATCCGTTGTTTTGTTTATGGCAAGCGCTCTGACGTTCAAACGACAACAGCAAATTCTGAATAGTCGTTGAACGGCAGAGGAATCTCGGACTAAACGTAGCCAAGCCACTACCAGTTCTGTTTCAGACTTGAAAAAAATATGAAAAAATCACACATTCAAACAATCTTTGTTATCATTCGCTAGCATATTAATTTATCTTTCCGACGAGACATAATTTTTCACAACTGCTTCACTCTAGAAGTCATAGCACCCCTGCAAACTTGAAACTTTGCTCGAAAATAGGCCACCAACGTTTTGCTATGGCACACAGTCAACGGTAAAACTCCAAGAGTATAGAGTTATGAGCACAATTGCGGACAATATCCGCATAAATCCTGACTGTCGTAAATACCTATGAATACCTTCGACTCAACTATCACCAGAACAGTTCACATAGTGCAGACAAAAGCGGTAACTCACGTTTTTCAGTCCGGTATAAGTCCATTCAAATCTTGGAAGCCATAGTTAAAAATACACAACAGCAAATGAAATATGTCATCTGATTGGTTAATATTTCTCACGACACACCCACATTCTGATAACGCTTGAAATATATGCTTTAAAAAACATTTCAGTGAGAATTACTTTTAGAAGTAATTTTATATGATTATAATATACCTAAAAATCATTTACAATATTTTTTATATGTTGCGAATAAGTAAAAACACTTACCCTGTCGTGAGAAATATTAACCAATCAGATGACAGCTCTATACTCTTGGAGTTTTACGGGTTGACTGTGTGCCATAGCAAAACGTTGGTGACCTATTTTGGAGCAAAGTTTCAAGTTTGCAGGGGTGCTACGACTTCTAGAGTGAAGCAGTTGTGAAAAATTATGTCTCGTCGGAAAGATAAATCAATATGCTAGCGAATGACAACAAAGATTGTTTGAATGTGTGATTTTTTTCAAGCCTGAAACAGAACTGGTAGTGGCTTGGCTACATTGGTCGTTACATCCCTTGTTAGTATATAGGCCATGTGACCTCTATGAAAGCATTTCAAGCCCCTGTGTGCCAAACAATAATCAAATTTCTCCAGCTCTTTCTTGACCTGATGAAGTTGTGTAGAAACATGGACATCTCATCGCCTTTCATTCGTCTCACTCTCCGTCACTTGAAATCCAAACGACAAAGAAAAAAAATGTAGTAACTGTAATATGAATTAGGCACAGCCTACAGGCGAGCATGGCATCTACGCATAGACATGTACATGTACAAATAGTAGTTTTGGGTTCTTTTCTTCATTATTCTAGAGGGGCCCGTGTTGCTCAATGAGTTAGGTCGCTGGATCTAACAACTCATACAAGCCTATCACCAATACGGCGTGGGTTCATGCCCGGCTTTGTAAATTACAAAAAAGGGTGCACTCGACTCACAACCGCAAGTGATAAAGTTTACCAGTTGCTTGCCCATGGTCGGTGGTTCTCTCCGGGTACTCCAGCTTCCTCCATCACTAAAACTGGTCGCCATGATATAGCTGAAATACTGTTAAAAGTGGCATTAAACACCAAAAATCAAATCATCTTCATTATTCTTGATTATTTTTCTTTGTTCATCAAATCGACTTACCCAGTTAATTCTATTGCAAAGGATATTTTGGGGGCGAAACAAGAAGGTCTAGCAATTGTCTATTTTTTAAATAAATTAATCGTTTCATGTAAAGAAGCTGTAAGGGTTCCTTTCTAATTTTTTTGGGCTATTTTTAAACTGGATAGTTATTTTTTATTCAAATTAATAGGCTATTTCCGGTACTTCACTCCGATTTTCCATTCTATGCTGAAACTTAGAATCCACTTCCGGTTGGTATTGATCGTATATATTGATTCATCCTGCACACATGTTGCTGTTTAGCTCGCATCTTCCGATGCTCGCTATAAAGAAAAAATGTTGAGAATGAGAATGGATAGTTATGCTGTTTCCATCAACAGACATATCGAAAATCCAAGACATCTTGTCTGACATTCGGTCAGGCAATTTAGAAAGTGTCTGATCGAATAAAAACCTAAAATGCCACCACATATTCCGTATCACCATTAAAAACTCATTTATTTGTTTAACATGTACATGTTTACTTCAAGAATACAAAAAAAATGTACATTTTTAGGTATTCAGTTATCTCGTGACATTCTCAATATTTGTTCAAAATTAATAAGTTCATCCTGGAAATCATAAAATTCCTTTACATAATCATCATTATCATCAATGTCATTGTGAAAAAAAATTAGGATTTGTTGTGAAAAAAATTCTGTCCAGACATTAAATTCACTACCCCCCTTTTTTTCCCCACCTAAGATAAGACAATGATGGTTTACCAATACAAGAATACTTAATATTTTTATAGAATATTGTTTTCAATGTGGTCATACATGTAAATAAATAAGGTGTTGTTTGTTTTCGTTGCCGACTAACTCTCTGAAATAGATGCCGACTCAAATGTGTTTCGGCAATTATCTTTCGGTTTCCGGTTCGTCCGTATTGTATTTCTCAAATCATGAATCTTTCATTACTAATCATGTACATGTCGGGTCATTAAATTCCGATTTTTTTTACAAATGACAATGTACCAATTGCAAGAAATTAGGTTTTAAGAACATATTTAAAGAAGAATACGAACTTTATCAACCTAAAGAAACTTACGAATACATTTTTTGTATATATTTTCAAAATACAAAAAGTTAAAATGATAATCGTTTTGGTTTATTTTAAAGACCGATCTATATTTCTTTAAGGGAAATTACTCGATTAAGATTACGCAATGGTCAAGGAAAGTTATTCACAGAAAACGCTTATTTAAAGAAATAAACATGTTATTGCAAGAAAGATCGACTTTTAAAGACACTGTTTGACAGGCCGACAAAGAGAAAATTGTTTCCTGACCGAAGTAGAGAGCAACTTTTTACTGGACTTTCGGACCGATATGCCGAAAAAATCGTCGGACCGGCTTTATTTTTACCTGTCAGGTCTGACGGTCCACCATACTTCGATATGTTTGCATCAATGCAGGGCATGTTTTTTTTTATCAGTGATACTGTCATTGACATCGATTAAACCTGCATTTCATGTATAGTCTGAATGGGACATTTGCTTTTTTGTCGTCTTTCATGTTCAGTTTAAAGTTACAGCTTGTATGACTTGTCTCTGTAGTGTAATGGTTAGCATGCTCGCCTTGAGTGCGGTAGATCATGGGTTTGAGCTCTTGTCTGGTCAAACTAAAGTCTATGAAATTGATATTTGCTGTTTCTCCTTTTTGCACATAGTATTAAGGAGCAAGAGCAGACAGGTTGTCTTGGAATCAGAATAAAGTGTCTTGAGTGGAGCGACATGTCTACCTGCAGACAGTTGCTTCAGTGAGGTAGCATTATAAAAGATTAATCATGTTGGTTTAGTACAAAGCGAACATCGTCTTATCGAATGTAACTTGTTCTTGCCATAATATAGCTGAAAAATTGTTCATTTGTCGTTGAACAACAATCACTCACCCACTCTGTGACAGTTTGTTCCGCAGTGAATATATTTATGTCCCTGTATCTCTCTGTTGTATTTTTGGTCCTTGGTTAGACCATTTGTAAATCTGCTTTCAATCATTTTATTTTTAGCCGAGTTACAACGAAGTTGCACTGTCAGCTTATGTTTTGGCGGATTTGCGGGCGTATGTTAGCCTATCTTCGTTAACGCGATAGCGCTCTTAGTTTTTGGCCGATCAACATAATTTTTGGTAGGAAGCATTATTACACTATTATTTAGAGCGAGTTCGAAATTCAGATTAATCTATTGTTTTTTTCCTTGTAAAATTATGGGTTTTTTTTATAGAAAAAGTACATATTTTGAGAATTACACATTACTCTGAAACTACAAAAGATAGAAACTTAATATTTGGTATGGGTGGAGATGCCAATCACGGGTGGTTTGCTATGTCACATGCACAGATACTTGATCATCACCTCAAGATAGGTTTATGCAGTTGTACAATTTAAAAAAAGGAAAACTAACAAAACCAAGTAGTTCACCGAAGGGCCCACATATCAGAATTCATTGTTAGCATACATTCATTGCGTGGAAACACTTCTGTACAGTTAAATGGGTTTCCACGCAATGAATGTATGCTAACAATGAAGTCTGATACAATACAATACAATACAAATGTTTTTATTGCCAATCAAAGGCGCCCTTTCAGGCAGTATAATCACATATATATTTACAATAATTTCAATGATTCGAGATAAACAAAATAATAATTAAAAGATGAATATATATTTGTATACAATGTATTAAGCATGGTAAATGACAGACAATAAACATTCAACAGTTACTCCCGCAAAGGTTTAAGAAGTCAGACAAGGGAGACAACTGATTGACATATTTTCTACCAGTGATTATATTAAGATATATATATATATAAAGATACAGATACAATATGCTAGACAACTAAATTGTTAATCTTCATTTAACATCTTGGCCCTATAGTTTATTAATTCAATAATACAGGAGCTGACTATATTTAGAATTTCTGTATCTTCAAGAGCCAAATAAATAAATTTTTTATGTGTACAATTGTTAAGGTTTTTATATTTATCAATAATTTTATGAATATAAGGCTTTCTAGTTTCCTCTAATTTTTTACATGATATGACGAAGTGAATTTCATCTTCAACTTCCTCACTACATAGTTTACATATTCTTTCAGATACTTTAATTTTTTGATGTTTGCCCTTTTCAATTTCCAATTTATGCATTCCTACCCTAGATTTGCATAATATACTTCTATTATGAAAGTTGTCCATTCGTAAATATGGTTCAAATCCAAATTTTGGTTTGAACAAACGGTAAGTTCTCAGTTTATTATTTTGTAATGGGTTCTGACGACTGTCATTAAACAGTTCTTTTTCCCAACAATGAGAAAATGTAGTACATAATTTTTGCAAAATTAATTTTTTAATGTTACTTTTTTTAGCAAAAATATCTTTTTCTGTGATCTTTAAGAAATCAAGAATACTATAAACACATGTTATCCATGAATTCTTGTTGTTCTTATGAAGCTCCTCAGAGAGCATCAGTGCTTCTTTTAAGAGCACACCCCAGAGTTCTTTAGTCTTATCCAATAGTTGATGATATTAATAATGACATTAAACAAAAAGGGGTATCTTCCCAGTTCTCCTCTGGCAGCTGCATTTGTACAGTGTTTATTTATCCCTAGAATAAATTTACAAGCCATTATATTTAGCTTTTCAATTTAAAAATCATTACATGATTTATAAAATGAATCAGATTTCAGCCTACCCTGACTAAATGTACCCCATATCTCAGAGCCATACATCAGAACAGGTTTTACTGTATGGTCAAATACATGTAAAAAAGTAGAGATACTGAGTTTATATTCTCCCATAGATTTGCATAATTTAAAATAAGCCTTCAATCCTTTTTTGAAAATAATATTTTTTGCTTCTGTAAAGCATCCTGATGCAGATATTGTTACTCCAAGGTATGTAATATTTTTCATATCTTCTATAATTTTGCCCTCAAAATTAAATTTGCACGTGACAATTCGGCCAAGGGTATTATGTCATACATTTAGTTTTTTCTAAATTAACTTGGAGGTACCATTTGTTGCAGTATGTGGATAACTCATCCAGACACAACTGCATGCCCTCCTTGGTTGAAGAAAGCAATACCAAATCGTCAGCATATAATAAACAGTTTAATTTATGATTAACTAATTTGACTGGATCACTTTTATCCATATCTAAGGAACGTTGAAAATCATTTAAAAAAATTTTGAATAAATTGGGCTTAAGTTATCCCCTTGTTGGACCCCAATATCTGAGCCAAAGAAATCTGTAATTTGATGGTTCACCTTCACACATAATTTAGTCTGGTTGTACATATCCATCAAAATTGTGTAAAACATATCACTTATACATGTACCTATCTGTCTAAGTTTGAAAAATAAACCGTTATGCCAAACCGTATCGAAGGCTTTTTTAAAATCAACGAAGCAAAGATAAATAGGTTTTGACCCTTTTTTGGTACTTTGTTCTGCCAATGTTCTTAGTACAAATAAGTGATCTGAAGTTCTTTTCTGTCTTGTAAAGCCTATTTGTTCAGGATATATAATTTCCCTTTTTTGTAAAAAAATAATTCTAAACGATTATTCAATACTTTGGTGAATACTTTTCCTACACAGCTACATTTTTGCTTATGGCCTCTGTAGTTTAAGGGGTCTTCTTTATTCCCCTTTTTATAAATTGGGCAAATATATCCCAGACACCACTCTGATGGGTATTTACCAGAAGTTAAAATTATATTAAAAAGTTGAGTTATGTGGGCCCTTCGGTGAACTACTTGGTTTTGTTAGTTTTCAATTTTTCAGATTGTACAACTGCATAAATCTACCTCGAGTCGATGTTCAAGTATCCGTGCGTGTGACGTAGCAAACCACCCGTGCCAATGTGAAGTTGTGCATTCAACATTTTTTATCCCCAGGGCTCAGCCCCACCCTGCTGGGGAATCTGTATAAAAAAATGTGACCGAGATCCCCACCCTAAACCAAATATATTTATGATCAGGGTGACTAGGCAAATTAAATGCATTATAGCTCAGGTCCCTGGGTCATACCCCATCCCCTACCTGAAGTGAACTTTTTAATGGTTGAGATCCCCACCCCTAAACCATATACTAGTATATTTATGATCAGGGTGACTAGGCAAATTAAATGCCTTATAACTTAGGCCCTGGTGGTGATACCCCACCCCCTACCTGAAGTCAACTTTTTAATGGCTGAGATCCCCACCCCTAAACCATATATATTATGATCAGGGTGACTAGGAAAATTAAATGCCTTATACTAAGTTATAGCTCGGGCCCCAGTGTCATACCCCACCCCTACCTGAAGTGAACTTTTTAATGGTTGAGATCCCCACCCCTAGACCATATATATTTATGATCAGGGTGACTAGGCAAATTAAATGCCTTATAGCTCAGACCCTGGGGTCATACCCCACCCCTACCTGAAGTGAACTTTTTAATGGTTGAGATCCCCACCCCTAAACCATATATATTTATGATCAGGGTGAATAGACAAATTAAATGCCCCAAGAGTTGAGGCCCGGGGTCATCCCCATCACTACCGGAAGTTTTTTTATAGCCGAGTTTCTTACTTATTTATAAAACAAGACCAATTGATTTTGACTTGCAACTCGGCTGTTGCATCTCTGATGCTTTCTCGATTTTTTTTGCACTGATTTAGGATTGGCTGAGAAAAAAACTTTCAATAATTCTTGTTTCCCATGCCACTACATAGAATGTCATGAAGCAAAGGGGATTGTATCCAAAAGTTGTGGCCCTTAAAAGAAAACATGGTAATTTGTCAGTGTTTGACTTATGCTGTTCATAACTTCTTAATTAAAAATTTATGCAGGGAGGTCTTTAAAACTTTTAAATAATTATATGTTATCACTAGAGAGAGTAGTGACATGAATGAAAAATATTTTTATCAGTCCTCATTTACAAAAGATTTTGCTCTTGAATTAGAACATAACTAAAGACATTTGTTAGTTTATGCTTTGCTGAATGCATATAACTCCTATAAATGTATCTTCTTTCTCTTGTTTTCTATAGCACAAGAGATAAAATCCCCAAGAGCAACAAAATCAGAATCCACAAGTTCATCTTAAGTCTTTTTTTTTTAAGTTTGACCATGATATATATATAAAAAAAAAACCAATCACCTCTCATCAAAAATCATTGAGCATAAAAATGACCACAACATATAACATTGGATATCCAGGTCTGGCTTGAGACAGACACAAACATGTGGCAGTATTAAACTCGGTTAATGTGATCCCAATCTTCCCCCTATAGATAATGGGATCTCCAACAGCAATACATACATGTACATTTATTTCTCCCATTATTATGGTGTTTTGACCACGCTGAACCAGTGGTGGAAAAATCTGTAATCCTCTAGAGGATTAAAATGTCTCGTGCCTTTTCCCGTATTAATTTCAAATTTTGAAATAAAGTTCGTGTTAATTTATGGGAGAAACAAATTCTCCTTCAGTTGCCTATGTGGGTTACGATATTTCTCCACTCTCGCGAGTTAAATTTTAAATTTTAACCACTCGCCTCACGGCTTGTGGTTAAAATTTTAAATTTAACTCTCTTGAGTGGAGAAATATCGTAACCCATGGGCAACTGAAGGAAAATCTATATATAACCTGCACATATTTGCCTCCACTCATTTATCATTATAATAATTTTGTATATTTTTTTCAGGAGGTATTTGGAGTTATTTCTCTGGTTTATTTGGTACAAAAGAAAGGAGAATTTTAATCTTAGGTTTGGATGGGGCTGGAAAAACTACAATTTTATATAGACTTCAAGTTGGTGAAGTTGTCACTACAATACCAAGTAAGTCGGATCTATGAATATAATCAAAATCAAATATTTATTAATCCAATCATGGTCCCACAGGAGGCAGTTACATAAATATAACAATTATGATTAATGTACAGTAGACAGTACATTGCTATAAACAGTAAATGTCAATAATTTTAATTGATAGTATACTCAGTAGTGATACAGTATATATGGTACTATTGTACCTGATCTCTGCCAAAGTCCAATCCAGGAAAATCAAAGAAACGATATCACACATACCAACAAAAAAATAAATAAAAATGTAATCCTTGTAATGCATATCTTAGTTTATACTAAGAAGTGGATAGTATATATATATATGTAGTATGAGATAAAGCTTAATATGGCTGCCCACAGGTTAAGTTTTTGGCGATATACCATTAAAAAGTATATGGTGGGTTACCGTTAGGAAGGGATTTCTTATTTTGACAACTGTGGTGGGAACATTATTGTTCATTTATCAGTTTTTGAACTCGCCTACCGACTATAAACAAAGACTTAAAAAGAATCTGATTAGAAATCAAATTAAACGTAATAAGCATCTTACTCAACTCAAACTTTTTGTAATTATGTTGAGTCAGTTGTGTGAATCTTATCATTAGACGCATAGCAAACAATCACCTCTCATTGAACACAAAAAAGACCAATGACATATGATGTTGGAAATCTAAGTCCTGGCTTGGGACAAGCACAAACTTGTTGAGGGGTTAAACTGGGTAAGGGAATCCTAGGCCTCTTGATAAATGGATCTCCAACTTCAAGACATATATCTGTTTCCTTTCTTTACAGCTATTGGTTTTAATGTAGAGACAGTACAGTTTAAAAATTTGAAATTTCAAGTGTGGGATCTTGGTGGTCAGACAAGTATCAGGTATTGTAAAATAAGCCATAGATTATTAATTACCAGGACTGGGTTGCACAAGCATCAATTAAACCTAAAGTGAAAATTTCATGTATATTTTAAGTAACTTTAAAGTGTCAATTAAGTTTTTATTGACACTTAAATTTAATAAAGGTTTGTGCAACTTGGTCCTGTATTTTAGCAATTGGTTGTATAATATTAATCTCTTTTTACAGATAAAAGGTTTTTTTTTATCTTTCATTTTGTATTGTCACAATCATGATTGAATTTTCACCCATAATATAACAAATAAGAAAAAAATAAGAACAATCTGTGGTTGAATATGTAACCTTATTATATAGATAGGTGTGAATTATGTGGATTTATTGGTGAAATAAATATACAATACTTGTGCACTGTCGAAGCATATACATGTAAGTAATATGTGTATGAGGCTTAGAAACAGGGGAAAAGGCGAGGCTTTGCCGAGCCTTTTCCTGCGTTTCGAACCGAATACACATATTTACCTATATGCTTTGACAGTGCACATGTATTGTATTTATCCTGCAATTTTAAATCGTAAATAAACGTTTACTGGACATGATAAAAGTCTTTGAAATCATTTTGTGTATGTATTTCAAAACAATATCCCCCATTGTGCCCCGATTTACATTTGTATGTTCTATTTATAACTGACCAATATCAAAAAAAATATTGGGCAGGCTATATTGGTCGGTAAATGCTGTCATTGCAGGATAAATTCCGGTATTTCACATGTGAAATATCAGTTTTTTCCCACTGGTACTACTTTTACATAACTATAAGTGTGGTGGTTACGTCCCTTGTTGTGTTACAGTGAATACACATACAATGTAAACTGAAAAAGTTCCACGAAATGTCATTGATGACTTTGGCACATAACCAACATGACGTCATATGAAGACTTCCAGTTGGAAACGTAAAGATTATACGTTATTTGGCTTCGTGTACGCTTCAGTTTTGATCAAATTTAACTAAAATAAGTTTTCAAGGTAAGCATTTTAATTATTTTTGTGTATTGTTGTAAATATCATATAGAATTTCACATTTTCAAGATGGCAGACCAGTCCAGCTGAACCCCTTAGTATCATTGCTCGTAGATTCACATGCGTGGAATGAAGTATACAGATAACAAAAGTAATATATCAGAAATTTTGAAAGTCTACATAATAAACAGTATAACTAAATCATACATTTGGAATATCAAAATAAGATCACTCGTGACCGAATACGCATTAATGATTAAACTCGTGGGCGGAACAAGTTCCGTTCACTCGTTTAATCCTTATGCATACTTCGGTCACCCGTGGTCTTATTTTGATATTCAAAATCTACGATTAGTTATACTATATTTAAAAATCAAGACAGAGCCCTTTCAATAAGGACGTTACCAGTTAATTTTACCTGTCTACAATAGTATTTGGTACGTACTAATTTCAAAGGGTGTTGTACACGATATACATGAAAATGTTCAAATTCTAATACAAAGTACTGCCTGTAAATAGTTGTATATCCAACTACTATAAGATTACAGCCACGACAGCCCTTCAGACAATAATGCTAAATGGTTATTTATATTTGTTTACAGACCATATTGGAGATGTTACTATAGCAACACAGATGCCATAATATATGTAGTAGATAGTATGGATAGAGAAAGAATGGGCATCTCAAAACAAGAATTGTTTTCTATGTTAGAGGTAAGTATGGACACTGAAAGAATGGGCATCTCAAAACAAGAATTGTTTTATATAAAATAGGCATTATTGCTTCTAAGCAAAGCACACAAATTTAAGGAGAAAGTTTGATATGTTTGATGGTGTTTAATGCCAACAATATTTGAGTTATTTCATGGTGGTCAGTTTTATTGATGGAGGAAACCGGAGGACCCAGAGGAAACCACCGACCTGTCGCAAGTCACTGACAAACTTTACCATGTAATGTTGTACACCTCACCGCGATCAAGATTCGAACTCACAACACGACAGCCCCTTAAGTAGAAAGATCAAAGACTGGTGGGCTGAGAATCAGGATAATGTGTCAGAGTGAAGCAACATATTTACCCGCAGACTGTTGTTTCAGTGAGCTAGCACTACAAAAAATTCAACTAAGCATGTAATGATGTTAGTAATACAGAGCGGACATCATTATCATCTTTTATTTGACCTTAAACAACAATCACTCACCCACTCATAAAAATCCAACCTGTGGTGATTTAGTTAAGCCTGGCGTGGAGTTGAACTCATGGTCTACCATACTTTGTGGGGTCACACTAACCATTACACCTTCTAGATATCTATGATTAATTAAAACTTTCTATATTTTAGGAAGATGAATTAAGAAAAGCAGTACTTGTAATATTTGCAAATAAACAGGATATAGAGGGTGCAATGACCCCCAGTGAAGTGGCTAATGCTCTAGGTCTAACAGCAATTAAACATAAATACCAGATATTTAAAACGTCAGCGATCAAAGGAGAAGGTCTTAATGAAGCTATGGAATGGTGAGTTTTAATGAAATATAAATACATTGTTGAATACATACAATTTATTTCTAATCTATGAGCTTAAAGGGGAATTTGCGGTAGGCACTACCGACACAATTGGTGAGCGGAGCTTATTATAAAAATTCCCATTGATGTGAACAGCATATTTAAAAAACAGTATGTCACGTGACCAACGTAATTTTTGTAGGTTTTACATTGATGAAGAATATTATTTTTAATCAGACTAAAAGTTTCGTATGTAGGAAAACTAGTGACCATGCCTGTCAAATATTTTGCTCCAAAAGTAAATGTGAAACTGGGTATCATTGATTTTTCCTCCTCGAGATAACCATGGCCAAAATAATGAACAATCTGAATGTTTGCTCCGCCCACAGCTATTTATATCCACGCTCCTCCTTTAAGAAACAGGTAGAAAAGTGAGCCTTTGGTGAGTTTTTTGGTCCTGTTTAGAAGCAAGTAGAAATTAATTTTTATTTTCCGACAATGTACATGTATTGTGTTTATCCTGCAATGTCAAAAAGCTCAAAACAACTGCAAAATTGTCTTTAAAGAGCAGAATCATTATTGGTTGAGGAAATCAGAGTACCCAGAGAACAACACTGACCTGCCACAAGTCATTGACAAACTTTATCACATACCATTGTATCGAGTACAGCAGGTCTACTATACCTCGCCATGAATGGGGTTCAAACTCACAACTTCAGTGGTGATGGGCACTGAATGCATAGGAAGTTGTAAATCCAACTACCATACGATCACGGCCACAACGGGATATTGAATGATCTGAGTTGATCCATTGTGTTTGGAATCAACTCCAGAATTCATGGTATCTGTGTTGAAGAGAGTTTGTTACTGGTACAACATGACCATAATTACATTTTGACTTCAAATTCAAAATATAGAATGAACAGAGTTGATCCAAGTTGTAGATGACATGACTCAAGTTTAAATGTAATAAATCAAACTACATGTATATAAAAGTTTAATAAAAGTATCTAGCGAAAAAATAATTGTTGAGAAAATATATTTTTTTAAATACATGTATACATTATCTTGTCTTCTGAAATCGAAGAATATTTTCGTTTATAATTGCATACCACATAATTACTCTTTTTTTAGCATTTTATTTGATATTTTTTTGCGTCATAATAATATACAATTGATGACTTTCGATGAGATGAATACAAGGATGGATCAATCCATGGAACATGATATTCACCGAGGCATCCGACCATGGGTTGATCGATCCTTGTATTCAGCGCAATGGAAAGTGATTAACTGTTTTATTATATGACATTAAATCAAATTTGTATTAACACAGTGCCGATTTTGTTCCCTAGACACCCCTGTTTGCCCAACGTCTGCCATTATTAATTTAATTGTGTACCAAAGTAATTAGTAAGAACTGATTAGTCGATGACAAAACTTAACCCAATGATGATTGGCTACTATTTTTAAAATAATTGGGAAACAACATTTCTATTTTAAGGTGTCTGGAGGAGCTTTGGAATATTATGTTCACCTCTTGTGACTTTTTGCGTGTTGAATATAATGTTTTATCAAAAAACGTTACTAGGGACGTCAGCCAATCAGAAAAAACATTATTTGAAGTCATATAATAATAGCTTATATATACCGAAGTTAAATATTCTGTTCTCTGCTGTGACAAAACAATTATATAATTTAATATATTTTTCTATTGTAGGACAGCAAATACGTTGACACAGCAAAAGTGAGGGAAAAAGACAGAAGAATGTGGTATTCAAGGATTCTTACTGACAATTCCAGGATGCGAAATATTTGATGAGACACGAGGGAAAACAACATTTAATTAGCTTGGACTTATAATGTGATAAATGAGCATGGATTTGGTAGCGTGACAGCTGATAATGATTTGCGTCAGATTTTAATTATTATTTTTTTAGATGTTTATTAGTTAAAAACACATATGTAAATTATGTGGGCATTGTTTTTTTTTACTTCATGGGTTATTTATTGTTCACACATGCACACACAAAGAGAACCATTGCATAATAACATTTATTCATTAACCTTGATAACTTACGATACATTCCTAGATTTAGGCAGGGGTTCGTCGTAGTCATAATCGTATGGTAGTTGGATTTACAACTACCTATCGATCGGTGCTTATCATCACTAACATTGTAAGTTCGAATCCCGCTCATAGCAATGTGTACACGATACAACATTAGGTGATAAAGTTTGGCTGTGACTTGCGGCAGGTCATTGGTTTTCTCCGGGTACTCTAGTTTTCTCCACCAATAAAATGAACCGCCATGATATAAATGAAATATTGTTGAAAGTGGCTTTAAACACCACAACCCTAACCCAACCCCCTATATTTAAACATATCAGTAAATTCAGTTTGATAGTGCATGCATATAGAATAGTCACAAAATATCAAACTGAAAAAATGGTTGTATTCCATTTCATCAGATGTATATTGGTAATATAAATACATCTGTATCCCCAGAATAAATGTTTTAGACAAAATAATTATTATCTTCCTCGTAAAATGCAGTCTATATACCTTCTAATTAATTATCTGCTGTGTGTGACATTGTATAATAGATCACTTGAATATAATTAAAACAAGAGTAGAGGTAACCAAAAAAAACATCCATTTGTGGGAAGAAGATTTGTGAACCTTTTTTATGTGATTCCTGCAAGCCCATATTGATTGAAAGATAGCAATACAGTATGATGTATCCCCCCTATTATAAAGTCATCATCACCAAATGGCAGTACTGTAGTCCCTTCTTGTAAGGCCACTGACTCTCACCAAACCTCTCTTATAGGACCAGATTTCATATGCACTGAGATAGTAACAACAATTGTAAATTTCCCCCCTCCAAGAGAGGCCAGTCCACTTGTTCATTGCAGAAGAGGTGGCTTTATATAAGGGGGAGGGGCTACTGTATTATAATATTAATGGGGACAAAGAATTTCTGGTAAAAAAATATTTGTTGTACATGTATAATAAAACAGATGAAAGTATACTAAATTAGGTATAAACAAAAATATAACAACCTCCCTCCATATCACTGAATGAAAATGATCAGTGTATATGTATATGTTGGATTCTTTTTCTTAAACATCTCTCACAGATGTGAGATTTTTGGTTAATAAATTTTGTAATGTCATTTTCATTCAGTGATGGGGGCCATATCATTCATATGCCATTTCTTATTATATTTCAAATTGAATCTTTTTTTTTTTTGTAAGATTTTATTTTAAAATTGTATTAAAACATTAATCATTGACATTTCAGTATATTGGCATTATTGGTTTAGATTCATAGTAATATTCAATTTTCTCTGAAATATATCAGGTAAAATGCTTATTACTACTGAAATAATAAACATACCTATTTTTTTTTGTATGGGGGACGAATTGAGGAATTGACTTGATTATGCATATAATTTCAATATCTTTTATGTTTAATGTTTGTCAAGGTACTCCTGTTTCCTCCACCAAGAAAACTGACTGCCATATTATAACTGAAGTAATGTTGAAAGTGGCATTATTCCCCCTCCCCTAAACCTTAAGTTAAGCCCTATTTATTAGCAATACTGACATAAACATCATTATACAAAACATGAATACAAATATGGGGATTCCGATCTTTGGGATTTAATTTAATAACTTTGTCTATCATTTATTAGTAGGAAAAAATTACCCCAAAAATGGGAATATTTTCAAAGTTGATTACCCTAATTGGTTGTTGATATCATTTCAAGCAGGTCGGTGGTCTTCTCTGGGTTCTCCGGTTTCCTCCATCGATGAAACTGACTGCCACGATATAACTAAAATATCGTTGAAAGTGGCGTTATACACCATAACCCTAACCCTAAAATATATTTCTGTGACAACCAGTTATTGAAATAGGACTATGTATTATACATCTGTGTATTTTACCGTTATTCTTTGTATTGTACAAATACCAAGAATAACGGTAAAATATTTTTTTTTCAAGTACATCAGAATAAAGTTATATTATCCTCTAGGTACAGCCCATTTATTCATTTCTTTCAAGACAATTTTTTTCCTTCTAGTCCCACTTTATGCTATAAAATATCAATTTTGGTGTGTAAATAAACATATGTCACACAAAGTAATCATTTATGTATCAAATAGTGTATAAGATATGCAAGCTGTGACAAAATGGTGTTTACATGTTGATTTTATGTCATGTTATGTTTTTGTGAGGCTATTTATTAATATTGTTTATTGAAAAAAAGACTGATATATTGTATACTAATAAACAAATATGTTTTAAAATATTAAATGATTGTAAATCTTATGCTATTATTTTTTTAAAAGAAAGTTTTAAATAGTGATGGTCAACAATTCCACCGATATCAACAAAACAAACAATCACCTATCATCTCAACTCATTGAACAAAAAAAAGACCATGACATATGACATTGGAAATCCAAGTTCTGGCTTGGAACAGGCACAGGGCCCGGGTGGCTCAATGAGTTAGGTAGTTGGATTACCTTACAACTCGCATAAGCCTATCACCAATATGGCATGGGTTGGCGCCCGGCTTTGTAAATGACAAAAAAGGGTGCACTCGAGTCGCAGCCGCAAGTGATAATGTTTACCAGTTGCTTGACCATGGTCGGTGGTTCTCTCCGGCTTCTTCCACCACTAAAACTGGTCGCCACGATATAACTGAAATGTTGTTGAAAGTGGCATTAAACACCATCAAACAAATAAACAAACATGGAACAGTTACAAAAATGTAGCAGGGTTAAACCAGTTAATGGGATCCCAACCCTCCCCCTCTTGATTGGATATCAAAAGACAATACATATATAATCAAATGATAAAAAGCATGCACAGATTTCCTGCCACTCAAAAAGATCACATAGCATCACAAAAAATGAATGACCACATACACATGGAAAGTACAATAGCAGGTTCTATGAATGCACCGTTAACTGACTACTAGCTATAACGGAGGTAGAATCTGTTGGTTTTATTGATATAGATTTAATAACCATTAAAGAAAAATATATGTTATTTCCGAAATTTTTAAATTCATGGGTAAATGCATCCATGGAATGCTCAGGTATGGTAGATCATGGATTCGTGCCCCGGAGGGTCAAACCAGATACTATGCATGATTGAGAAAGAGCAAATACTGGTTGGCTCAGAATTAGGATAATGTGTTCAAGACGGGTGATATATCTATCCACTGACTGTTTTTTCAGTGAGCTAGCTTTATGAAAATCCAACTGAGTGTTAGTTTAGTACAATTTAAGCGGACCTCATCATCATCCTGTTGAAAAGTAACTTGTTTTCATCATGGTACAGCTGGGACTTGGTTCACAAAAATGTTCAACATTTGGTAGGATAACTTTGGTTTTGGCAAATTTCACATTTGCCATTACCCAGCTATGAAGCTTTGTTAATGGGGATTCAAAGAAGTATGATTTTTATGTAGAATCCTTTGGAAAATTATTTGTAATAACTGAAACTTTATTTTTTAATTTCTCTGAAACTACTGGCCCAATTTGAACCAATCTTTGCAGGAATGATTTTTGTGCAGTCCTACAAAATATCCTTATTTTTGATCATGATACTACAAAAACATGACAGCCTTGGTCAAAACTTGTATCTAAACTAATTAAACTTTAAATTATTTGGCTTTCCAATCTTTCGATTTTGGGCCTACCTGCTCAAGGTTATTCCAGAAACGTTGTTGTGCACACTAAATTTGACTACGTTTTTATTAACACAATATAAATAAATTTGTAGCAAATGCTTGAATTTGATTGGTTAGAATTTTTTATTCATCATGTCATAGATAAAAATTTTAACCGGAAGTCACATGTTGGGGTCTCAATTGGGAAAATTTTTAATTTTAATTCTTTTTAAGCAATTATTATCTGTCAAAATATTTTTAGGACAAGAAAAAAAATTAGGAATTAATTTATAAGGATTGATCACAATTTTTTGTTCGGTTCATTCGAAATAAACTCAAAAATGTGGTGCACACCCTTGCGTAACCCGCTTCGAGGGTTACACAGTTGGTACCACATTTGTTAGTTTATTTCTTCATGAACCGAAAAAAAATTGAGATCAATCCTTAACATCGATTTTTTGTAGACAATTTTCTTTCGAGCGAAAGTGTCAACGATTACAACACGTATTAGTGTAAACGATGATGCATGTGCATCGATCTGTGCCTATCCTCCGAGTACTTCCCGACCCATTGTTAACGTGCACGTGGCACGTAATGTTTTCAGTCACCCGAGCTCATTATAAACAAAATTGAACGCTCAAATTCGTAACTGGTCACGCTCACCGTTCAGACAATTTTAAAAAGGGAGCATCGCTATAATCCAATAGCCCGTTAGTTATATAATCCGATAGTCCGACAGAATCTAAAGATGTGTTTGTTTTTCACTTTCTCCGTTGAAGTAAGAACAGCAACAAAGTAATAATTCGCGGGAATACATAAGCAAGATATAAAGCTTTATTTTGAATATTTGTTTGAATTTGTACTTGTATGACCGGAATTTGTATTAATCTAAATGAATAAGCTTCTTTAATTCAATGATAATCTCAAATGCAGACGACCATACAATTTTCGAGGGGGGTTATTTTTGGATCAAATTAAATTTTTTCGTCTTCTACGCCGTTAGATTATTTTTTTTCCGATAAAGCCGATGTAGCAGGGAATTTGATCCGGACCGAAAAGACTGTCTTGGCTAGATGATCCGACCGGAACACTGATAGGCAAAGACTTCATATTCCGGATCTAGGCAATATATTAGGACCTTTTTTCTTTGAATTCTCTAAAGTAAATGTCTTGAAAATTAATTTGATGAAAATATTTTTAATATAATATATATCATAAGAATCTTTCAACGCGCTTGTTTGAATATATGCACCAGTAAACCACATAGGAATCTTATAACGCCAGTTTGACGACGGATCTTGCTTTCACAGTGCCAAACAACTGACTAAGCGAATATTTCTTATAAAGAACATATATTTTATTTTCATAATGTACTTAGTCTATCGGACTGTCGGAATACTGGGCCGTCGGAATATCGGGGTGTCGGATTCTAGGTCTGACCCCTTTTAAGAACGGCAAAGATATTTGGATAGTCAAGTTTGCTGCATCTTTTAGTACTTTCAGCTGCTGACTTTGGCATTGTAATTTTTTCTATAATTTTTCCAGAAATGCGACCATATATCTACTTCGGAAGATAGTCCACATGGACCATGTAAGCCGGAGTTATAAAATCAACAGACGGTTTAAAATTTTCGAATATAATGTGTGCGTCTGTGTTCTGGAGAGCCATCTCCCGAATCAAAACAAGAGCCATGACAGCTTTTTTAGACAAAGAATAATATCTGTCTTGTTTACCAGAGATACGTTTATTAACATATGGTATACACAGTGTACGTCGAAAGTAAACCTCTGACGTTTGTGTAGGAACATTACCGCAGTTTCGTTGCCTTGTACATGTTCTTAGCATAGAACGCTTTACATCATGATACTTTGTCATGTAGAACAGCCTCCTCATACCAAGCGAGAAACTTCCAAATTACATTTTCTCCAACCTCCAGTAAAACAGACAATGCCGACTGGACAATCATATATACAGATTTGAAATGTCTTCAATTCTTACTTGAAGTTTCCTACTTAAGCCAAAATTGTAACCCAGTAGGTTCTTCAAGGTAATAACGACCATTATAAATAGGCAATGCTGACTGGACACTCATAGGTATACACATATATTATTTCGTGACCTCTTACTTGAAGTTTTCTATTTAAGCCAACAGTGTAACACATAGATTGTTCACGGTAATAACGACAAAATTGAAATTTATAACATCAGTGTTGTTGCTTCAGAACATTTTCCTGTTGAAGTCTTTTCTTTGAGTCATGTCATTAAGGGACAATATGATTGTACCAATCAATTCACAAAAGGTCTGAAACGCGTCGCGCCTTTCAATAAACTTTGTCTGATATGTATCCAACAGTTTTGTTTTTGTAATGTTACTTCAAGAACCTGTAGCAAAAATTGTTACGTAAGTGGTTATTGCGTTTTTTGGACTATTGTTATAAATAATACGAACTTCTCAGAATAGTCAACCATATTTCTAATCAGCTGGATTTTAGTACACTGGGACAGAACTAAATAATAAAAGAAACTGTACAAGACTGTTGCCCTAGTTACAAACACGGTTATAAGAATAAATCCCTTGAAAAAAATATGAAAAATATGATAAACTTAATTGCAACAAAATGGATCTGTCAAAACTGGTGATATCTACGTATACCAAAATCATCTGCATTCAATTTTATCTAATGAAATATTTTAAAACTGTAATCTTTTACCAGTTTTATGATTTTAGATGCTTAAATATGTTGCTGAAATAGGCCAAAACGCCCCCATTTTTTTTACCAAGACGACACCACTTTAATGCACTCGAGATTTGTGGATAGGTTTTCACCCCCGACTGATCCTTCAAACATAGTTATGATTCCATCACCTGGTCGATTAGACGGAAATATGGAATCAGCCGAACTGCTAATTCAATAGAGAATACGTCTCATCATGATGCCCCGGAGTTCTGTCAGAGACATATGATGATATCGCAAAGTAACAAGCAAAATTGGTGCCAAGAAATTGTATAAAGCAAATAGGCCTGTGTCATCTAAACTAGGGTTTGTGTAAAATTCATCATTGGGAAAATGTAACCATGAATTCGACTGGTCCGTTGTCTCATTTGTAATACCTCGATAATTTATATTTTGTGGTTTATAGGTGTATCGCAAGGTAAAAAAAAACAACAACTTCCGGTGAATTTCCCGCTCTATTTTCGTTTTAGAAGAATGTTTTTGGACGGGTATGTTTTTCTAGTTAATTATGAAAATGGCGTACACAAAAATAACATATGCACAAAAAACAACATATATTTCCTCAGTACCGAATCTTCAATAACAAATTGAAAATGTGCAAATACAGGAAAATGTCATATGACAACTTTTGCTGACAAGGCTTTTCTGCACAGACACAGAGATCGACAGTTACTGATAAGCGCTAAAAATAGATTCCCCTAATTATCTCTCAGACTTGGTTTCAGAATGTAGTACAAACAATGCCAGTCTGTACTACATATTTCAATGGCGATAATGCAGAATTGAGTGAAAAACAGAACTTTGTCGGAGAAAAAAAAGAAATCCCACGACGCTACAAGACACTGTTCCTACGAACATGCGATAGTACTAGGGAGGTCAGCGGACAAATACTATCGGTAATTTACCTTCTGACTCAATGCAAAATCCATAGTTGATAAAAATGTGTTTTATTAAATTTTACTGTTCCTATTTTCTTTATGGTTGGTATCATTGGAAAGAAAATAAATTAAAGTCCTCAAATATAACAAATTTTACCGTTTCAGTCTTATTTACAGAGGAAAACGAATTGTTTGAAGTGATATCAGAAATATGTATAACATTCAAATGGCCGCCGCCATCTTGGTGTTTATGCCGTCATACCTTTAGTAAAACTACTTTTGATTTGCTATTATTTGTGATCCCGCTTAAAACGTGAATATCAAAAGAAAGAGGAGACACACGGCTTTCAGACGACACCTTCAGAGTTAAAAATGGTTGTGATTTGTCATGCGAATTATTGTCTGGAAAATTGGTAATTTTGAGACATTCCCAAAACACAGAAATTATGAAAATAATTACTAGCAATTGAAAACAGTAATTAATAAATGTATAATTTGTACAAATAATCTTACATTAGGTGACTGGGTTGCAGTGCATTTCAGCGCAAGAGAGAATTCCATGACCCCCCTTTTTTTTCTTCGTCAAATATCCACTTCTGGTTTGGAAAATATTTAATTCAAAAAGCACTTGCAATAAATTAAACGAATTACAGTTGAACAACACATACATTATCCATTGAATTGAATTTCAACTTGTTTCCTAAAATTTTGGATGAGCAGTGAGATACACAAAGCAATGTGATATGATCATGATGGGCAATGTAAAAAAAAAGAAAAGGGGGGGGGGTTAACACCTTTATGTAAATAGTTGTAAAATGATGTTTTTAATGGCTAGATATCAGCTTTGGGTTCCAGGATTTTGTTTATAGTCAAAATGTAAAACTATTTACAGATAATTGTAAACTTGCCATTATATACAGGACACAATGTGATGTGACTCTTGATACAACAATACCTGCACGCTTGACATTCACTATCACTGTTTTAAATAAATTTGCATTCACAGGGATTTGCAGAGAACGGTTTGAGATAGATTAATATAATAACTTGCATTGAGTTTGTGTTGTTAAGACCTTTCTAAACATGTATAGGTTTATGGGGTATTGACTTACAAATCAATAGTTATCAGCTATTTTTAAATTTACGAAAAATCCGTCAGAAAATTCATTAAAAGGTCAAATTTCGACCCCAAATTTCCAGAGAACGGTTCGAGTTAAATTAATAAAATAACTTGCATTGAGTTTGTGTTGTTAAAACCTTTCTAATAATGTATAGGTTTATGGGGTATTGACTTTCAAATCAATAGTTATCAGCTATTTTTAAATTTACGAAAAATCCGTCAGAAAATTCATTAAAAGGTCAAATTTCGACCCCAAATTTCCAGAGAACGGTTTGAGTTAAATTAATAAAATAACTTGCATTGAGTTTGTGTTGTTGAGACATTTCTAATAATGTATAGGTTTCTATACTTTGCATCTATTAAAAAATATGTCCGACCACCCTAACTATGTCAGTATGTGATAGGACTACGCAAGTCAAATGATGTTTTGTTGTGTTCCAGAGAGTTAAATTCGTATTAAATGTATTACACAAACACGCAACAATGTTATTCTTAACTGTTTTCAGCAAAATGTCGTTAATTGCATATAAAATTAAGAAAATTTAACAAAATGTTACCAATCCAAATTTCACGTCTGCTTCTGTTAATGGAAATTTCAAAAAGGAAGCGTTAATCGATGCAGACGATGCAGACGTCACGTCTCAGACGTGTGCAAAAGTGATTTTGGTCACGTAGGCCATGCCTTAATGAGGAACGTACAAAGGAGGATAACTCTTGCGGTTCTATTCAAACTGATTAAAAATTATTTACAAATTCAAATTCAAATATTTTATTGAAAAGAGCACATAAGAGGCGTGATCCAATACACACAATAGAACACAAAACATACATATAACATACACTTGATATAGAACGTAATAAAATCAATAAGTTCTGATATATATAATTAATATATAGAGAAGATAAGATAAGATAAGATAAGATAAGAAAATTTTTACTATATAGTAGATATTAGGAAAATGGGGTATAGTTCTAAAGGCGTTTATTTCACAACGAAGCATTAATATAATTGTCAAAAGGGTTCATATACGTTGTAGATGCACATTTTATTGATAAAATTGAAGAAGACCCAAGTGCCTGTGAGCGAAACGAAACGAAAT